>JAPSGF010000027.1:1813170-1855426 GCA_035772895.1 Perdix hodgsoniae
AGCATTTCATGGTCCTAAAGGCTATTTCATTTTCACACCAGCACCATACCTTTACTGAGCATCACAGAAGCATTTCCTGTTTACCTTATGACAGTTGTGTATGCACCACTGCAGCTACCCAGAAGCAGCTAAGAAAATGAACTTTGGAAATCCTAGCATTGTGGGCACTGACATTCAAATCTCTCTTCAACAGAACAGTGACTGCTGGGAAGGATGCCTTGTTTCCTTGTTCTTACTTGCTGGATAGCTTTTGAAGCAGTGTCTTAGAGATGAGTTACTGTCTTCCTGAGTTGTCCTATACTTTTTGCTGATAATATGAAGTTTGGAGGATTGGCTGAAATGCCTGAAGGCTGTGCTGCCATTCAGCGAGACCTGGACAGGCTGGAGAGCTGGACAGTAAGAAATAGGATGAGGTTTAACAAAAGCAAGTGTAGAGTCTTGCACCTAGGAAGAAATAATTGCAAGCACCAGTACAGGCTGGGGGAAGACCTGCTGGAGAGGAGCTCTGCAGAGAGGGACCTGGGTGTCTTGGTGGATGACAGGTTTGCCATGAGCCAGCAGTGTACTCTCGTCACCAAAAAGGCCAATAGCATTCTGGGGTGCATAAAAAAGAGTGTTGCCAGCAGGTCGAGGGAGATGATCCTCCCCCTCTACTCTGCCCTGGTAAGGCCTCATCTGGAGTACTGTGCCCAGTTCTGGGTTCCCCAGTACAAAAAAGACAGGGATCTCTTGAAAAGAGTCCAGTGGAGGGCCACAGAGATGGTGAAGGGCCTAGGGCATCTCCCCTATGAGGAAAGACTAAGTGAACTGGGTCTATTTAGCCTTGAGAAAAGAAGACTGAGAAGGGATTTGATCCAGGTTTATAAATACCTGAGGTGTGGGGTCCATAGTGGCAATGCCGGACTCTTTTCAGTAGTGTGTGGGGACAGGACAAGGGGAAACGGCCAGAAACTAGAGCATAGGAAATTCCACACGAATGTGCGCAAGAACTTCTTTACAGTGAGGGTGATGGAGCACTGGAACAGGCTGCCCAGGGAGGTGGTGGAGTCTCCTTCTCTGGAGATATTCAACAACCGCCTGGACACCTACTTCTGCGACCTGGCTAGGGAACCAGCTTTGGCAGGGGGTTGGACTCTATGATCTACGGAGGTCCCTTCCAACCCCTATGATTCTGTGATTCTGTGACTCTCATTTTTAACTGATGCAGTTTTTCCACTAATTTTACTAGTCTTCTTTTTATTTTACCAGGAAAATTACTCTTAGAACTTAAAGATCCTCTTTCTTGCTAGCTAATCTTTTTCCCTAATTTCCTTTTCTCCTATTAATTCATTTTCCTCAATGATCTCCACCCCTTTTATCTGCCTATGCATAGTATTCCCCAAGTTAATATTAATTTACATGGGTTATCCAAATGTACTTCATATTTTAAATGAATTAGAACTCTATTCCTTTGAACTAGTCATAATATTTGATGAGAAGCTTCCTCTTCTCCCCCCACTCCCATCTGCAAATGAAGTCAATGCTTTTGGAAAGGGCAGGGTTCTCCAGTGTGGTCTAGGGGGAAGAAGGAAAACATCTGTACGTGTATGTAGGTGCACTAATAGATTTGCATTTGCATTTATGTGCACACATAGATAGCCATTCTGAAAAGCCAAATGGCCCAGGGAGTTAAAGTAGTGCAGGTCTCCTCCTGTACTGCCTCAGCCCTGACCTGCAGAGATCTCCTCTGCAGACACAAAACATTTGTATCTTATTAAGAAAGCAGATAAGCTACTTTTCTAGAACTGTTAAGTTTGTGCAGCTTTAAAGGGTAACTAATTTGTTATCAGGAAAAGAGTACAACCACATCTCTGTCAAGAGAGAGGGGCAGAAAAAGTACTGCATATTATTAAGCTACTTGATCACATATGTCTTTTCAAAGGAAAGTAGGAGACATTAGCAGCAAACAGAGGAACATTGTCATCTGCAAACATAAATATTTCAGATTTCAGGTACACTGGGAATGTCATTAATGTAAAAACTGACAAGAAGGGGCCCTGGAGTCAGCATTGACCGTGGGAGGCACTTCAAGAGACAGAAGAAGGAGCGCTGACAACAAGAACTGTAATAATAATAAACTCCTTTGAAAGTCATACAAGAGATTGGTAGAGAGTCAGGACAAAGAAAATGTATCAACACAATTCAGTTGGAGTTTGGAGGGGCAGAGGATATAGGAGGGAGACCCTGTCTCCATATGATATTAAGCTTTCTTGGTGCTGAGGGTTAAGTAAGTTAGTGCCTGTGGCTTGCCCTCTCTCCTACAGCTGAAATTAATGCATTCAAATAGAGCCATGCCAGAAAGCTGGTGAGATTAAGAGGAGATATAAGGAGAGTAATAATTTAGAATTAGGGTGGAGACAAATGATATTTCTTGCCAACAGAGTTAACATGTAGAAATTAAATGGGATCTTCAGAAATGAGATGTGTTATTTCCCTGTCAGCCATAATATTGTCCTGGAAGGCAGAGAGGCAACAGAGAGTGAAGGGGGTGGAGGGGTCAACAATTGCTGTGGAGACGATAGGTTAATTCTCTATTAAATGAACATTTAAGCAGAATGATCAGGGTCTTTCTTCTTGATCTCATTTCACATCAAAAGTGCTTATTATAATGAACTAAACAGACATTAAACTGCTTCGCAAAAAATAAATAAAATCAACATTTAAAAAATCATAGCAGATTGTGCAATAAATTTCAATTCCATATATGAATGCAGGTTCTTCGTAAGTTAACTTGGGATATGAATGTTCAGTACCAGAAGAATATCCATATTATTGAACACTAGTGATAATATTTTTTTTTCAGTAAGTGTTAACTTATTTGTTTCATACCTATGGTATAGAATTACACAGTAATCCTGTTGTAGTAATTGGGGATTTTAAAGTTATAATTAAGAAAATAATGTGACCATAACAAAAAATATTTTTGGCAGCTGTCATTAAGTTTTTCATTATTTATGATGAAATTACATCACATACTAGTAAATGCACTTTAGTATATTTTTAATGAAGTATTAATGATTCTGAATCTCAGTATGACACCAAACTACTATATCTTTAGTGAGAAATAGGAAGAGACAAATCAAAACATTACAGATGCGAATTACCTCACGGCAGAGAGTGAGGACCTCCTATATTATTCTTGCCACTTTGTCAAGCAAGAAATTAATCCATTTCCAGAGTAAGAAAGAAAAAAAGCTTGTTGCTTTTTTGAATTTTTCCTGATCCAAAGCAGGAGCCCTAAAGAACATCCCTTGTCTAAATTTCCAGACTGGAACCAATCGATTGACCTTTGGCCTTTTATAACTAAATGCCCTAGAAGCTCTAAGTATTAAAGGAAATATATTTTAAAAGCATGTCTTCATTTGTTCTAATGTTTTGAAATTTACCATGTTAATCAGCAATTTAGAATAATCTTGAAATATTAACTGGCCATTTGTAATCTTTTTATCAACTACAAAGAACACATAAATGGATCCCAGGTTTCCTCCCTAGGGAAGATAAGAGGTTTTTCAACTGATACCTCCATGGATGGGAAGCCTGGGATCACTCCACAACACGTGGAGACTTCCAGACATTATTACATTCACTGAATGAAGAATGTTTGTCTTTATTAATGTCCCCTCCGGACAGCAGTTACCCAAATGTAAGGAACTACACTTGAAAATACAGCAAATATTCAAGACAAAAATGTGAATCAGACAGAAAAAATAGTGTTTTATAGTTGATCTTGGTTCTTGCAAGAGTGGTTTATATAGGTGTCTGAATAGCTGAAATGAAAACTAATGGCATGGTGGGTGCCTGGTGTCTTCTGTGGACTGATTAATCTCAAATGTGCCTAATCCAAATAGAGACTTTAAAAGGAGCCTAGAGCAGAAGAATAACAGAAAAAACACCTTCCTTTAGTTCTTGCATTTGAAAAGAAAAGAACGCATATCTAATACACAAAACAATAAGTTGAAACTCAGAGAAGACAATTTTAGTGAAAAGAACAGCTGTATATCTCAAAACAATACATCAAGGAGAGCTGCAAAGGTAAGAGAGATTTACTTCTTCAATAAGTAGTAAGCAACATGATTTTGTTCAGCATTGGAGGAGATTAACACAACCATTTTTGTTCATATATAGAGGTTACCAATAAATCAGGAAAAATAAGGAGTATGTCATCTGCTGCTCTTCTCTGCCAGTAGCCTCATCTGAGGTAGTTATCTATTCACAGTCTTCTAACTATGAGTGATGATCTTTGTCATGTGTACTATTGGCATAGAAGGAAAAGATGGTGCTTGTTTCAAATGCCAACTGTTCCTGGAAAATAAGAAGCAAACATCATCTCTTTGATGGTGCATAAAGACACAGCATCTACAATTGGATACATGCATATATTACTGTAACTCTCTTATTCAGCAAGTGTCCTATTGGAATAATAATAGAGTTTTATATTAGTGACATATTAGTGACAAATGGGACATAATTTAGGAAATTCTATAGATCTACAGATGGCCACTTAGGTGTTAACACTATTGAGGGCAGGAACTGATTAAAAAAATAAAAAAAAAACAACATTATGCAGCTCTTATCAACATCAACAGCAGCTGAAATGTACAAGCATTAAAAAAGAACAAGTTAGTCTTCTAGAACTGCAAAACATGGAACAGTGTAATAAGGAAGCTCTATCCATGAGAAGATCAGCACACAGGGCTTCCAAAAACTTCATGGGGAAAAGAAAGGCAAGCTAATTCACAAAACTGCATTTATGTCTAAATATTAATAACATCATAGTTCTCATGTTGGGAACAAGAACAACAAGAAAAAAAATAGGGAGAGGTGGTGGTTTTGTTGGTTTTGGTTTTTTTTTTTGGGGGGGGGGGGGAGGGAAGGGGGGAAGGAGGTTTGTTTGTTTGTTTGTTTCATTGTTGTTTTTACTGTTCTATTTTTCTGTTTGACTTTGCCCTGAAATCTCCTGGTGACTCATAAATCTACTGGCCAGTTTCAGTTAGTGTTCACATAACACAGATACATTCACAGTATCATCCTTCAGAAAAAAAAAAATATGATTTGAAGATCTTTAGGCAGAAAGGTATTAAGATATTGTAATGTTAAAACCACGAAAGAAGATTTTGTAGCTCAATGAAGGTTCTGTATGTTGTTAGATATTAGGAAGCCAATTTCAAAACACTTATTCTTTTAAAAAATTGAGCAAACCAAAAAAAGTCCCACAACTTCAGAATCAATAGTTCAAGATTTGTATCCATGAGTAGATCACTGTATACGCAGAAGTGGTTTCTAAGCTTTTTTGGCAGTGAATGAAGGCCTAATCTATCTTTTCTGTGATCTGCAGTGTTATGCAGCTGACGTCCACTGGTGTTTCCTTTAGACTGAGCTGAACATCTTATTTGTTTGGCTTTATTGACAATATCTTCATAGGCTATAATAGAAATGGTCTGCAGTGGCATTAGACAGATATATTTAGGCAACTGAACTGAGCCCTGAAACCTATCTTAAATTTTATTCATTTCTTTGAAACTGCTAGCATTTCTGAGCTCCCTTAACATTTTTCTTCCTGTTATTTTACTGCCGTCATTCTTCCATGATCAAATTAATTCACAAGAACATCTGTCAATGCCATCTTTCTAGGCTGTCATCCCTACATTTATTTATTTTTTTTAATATTCTTTTTTTACTTGCCTTATCTTTTTGCATGGTCATGCATATATGATAGCCACACACATCTTTGAGTATGTACCACAGAAAAGATCATCAGAGCTTTAGAATGCATGTGAATAAGATTACATTTAACAAGATCCTGTTGTAGACAGAGGGGTTGTTAAGAAAAATACATTTGTGGAACTTCATAGTGATTATGAAACCACAAAGTGTATTTAATATATCTAGGATTTTTGCTCTTACCACACGCTACTGTGCTCATTCTTGAATGCCTTTAATGTAGTCATGTGCATCATATAAGTATTCTTATAAAAACACCTCTGCAGTTTTCATCAGACTCTCCTGAAGATTTTGAATGACCATCTTTCATGACAAAGATGTAGGGAAAATATTATCTTAACACTTATTTTTTCCGATATGTTCATATACATAGCAAGAACACAGTTTCAAAATTGAGCTCTGAAAGAATGCAAAAAGTATTTGAAATAAAACCCTTAAGACTTATAAATACTTTATAAACAAGTTCTCTGCTTAAATTTCCCTGAATGAAGATTGTAGGAGCTGACAAAATACCTATCTCAAGTGCTCAAGTGAGGGAACTTTGGGAATCTTGAAAGCAGGTACCAATCTACCAAGAGCCAATTACATAATAAAAAAAAAATGAGTTTCCCTACTGACTGAAATCAACAAGGACATTTTTATTACATGCATCTTGCCGATTTTATGCCTTGTGAGAAGTTTTAAACTGAAGAGGAGCCTCCCACTTTGGGATTACGGAGGATTTGGGATTTACAAGGTAAAGCAGCAGTGTCCCTATTGATGGCTTTCAAAGACGTGAAGATGTAGCTGTGCAGAAAAAGATGGTGATTCCTGGGATGGTGTCAGGAATCCACATTTGTGTGCATGCCATGGTTTGAACTTTGTGTACAGTGGACAGGGCAATTAAGCAAATTCTAAATTATTATTAGCACTATTAGAAGTTATATTGCCCAGCTACAGGCTAGCAGAATTAATCCTTTCTCCCTATCCACCTTCAACCCCTACACAGTTCATCTACCCAAATCCTGTTTGTTTTGGCTTTGTACCAAGATGAGAGGAAGTATTAATGATAGGTAGACTGCAGATGTCATGTATTTATAAACAGAGAGAAAGAAAAGAATCTAAAAGATCCTTCAGTCTGCTCATATAACTATTAAATTCATGTGGAACATAGTGTCACCCCCTGAATGCACTTAGAAAAGGAAGCATTCAATGAGGAAAATTTAATAAAAATAAACATATTCTGATAGGATTACAGCATCAAAAGTGCATATGTTCCACATGTTTTTATTTCTCTTTAAAATTAGAAAAAGTATCTTCGGTTGATGTATCCTGTAGGGCACTAAGCCAGAAAACACTATTATACTATTTCTTGCTTCATAAAGAATTTCATTTAAACTATGAACCTTGTGATAGGTAATTATATGCAGGAAGCAGAGCACATATGAATTTTATATTTATGGTCTACACTGAGGTCACAATTTAAATTCTAAAAACTGCCTTCAGAAATATCAGTTAGTGTGTCGTTTTTATTTTAATTGCATTTCCTCCCCTCTGGTACAGCATGATCAACTGAAAATCGGAACACATGTTTTATGTAACGTATTTAGAATCTAGCAATAAACTATTACCATCCATATAAACATTAAACCCATTTGGAATGCTGCTAACAGAGAAGGGGGGAGGTCGTGGGAGGTGCTAGTAGATCCTTTTGCCCAGGAGAAGAAAAGAACATTAAATTTTTTTCTCATGATCCTAACAACTGTTGCTGATGAATGCTCCTCTACAGTTCAAGGATTATATCCTTATTTCAAGCCAGATATATCTATTTTCAAGAATATCTTTTTATTTATTTTTTATCTTTTTATGGCAGCAAAGTAGAAATATGTCAGGTCCCTTAACTGCAGAAAGTAATAGCATCAAAGTTACATAATGATTTCTGTCCCACAGAGAATCTGGCTCCACATCCCATGTAACCAGGGATGTCCCAGCATGGGATTATTTATGCCTGAGACGTGGACAGTGTGCGTTTTTTTTTGCCCCAAGAATCTGTTCCTTATGATCTAATACAGAATGTGCTCCCAAGCCAAAATTGAACCTTACTGTGGCCCTTAACATGGCATGATTAGTCTTTGTAGTGCAGATGTGACCTTTGCTCACTGATTTGTATGCCTGAGCAGTGGCCATACCTGAGCAGCAGCCATTCTTCACAAGGTTGTCAGTGATTGGCCTCACCTAGGAAGACTGAGTGATTTTAGCACTCCTGTGGCAAGGAGGTGTGTTCTATCCATTATAGTGATTAGTCTTGCTTAGAAAAGTTGGGTTATAACGACCTATTCCATAAAAAGTGGGTGAGGGGGCTATGGCACTGTACTTCTTTACTTACGGAAAAAGACAAAATCCACTAGAGGGAGATTCATCCCATCCTAAAAACTGATCACACCTCAGGCAGATGTGATAAACAGCTGTAAAGAAGGTTGCCTGTTCAATCCACTGAATGCACAGAACAAAAACCTAAGAGATAAAAAGACTGCACCTAGGTGGGACGAATCCCATGAAAAATAGTTTATTAGCCAAAAAAAAATTCATTTTAACTTTGATTTGGAAGAACAGGCTCTACAGATGAACGGTTTAGCTTCTGTGATCTATTAAGACCTAGGTCTCTTTACAGGGAGTGATGACAGGACTAGACATTGCAGTGCCAATTTTATGTGACAGCATTTTCATTTTAAATGTATTGAGCTATCACTTCCTTGTGACAGTTCAGGTAGGCAATCAAACAGTGTACAGATGGCCAGACAGTTTCAGATTATTTTAATTTTTTACCCAAATAAATAAATAAATAAAGATCCCGTTTTTTCTATTTTTTATCATTTATTCCATGGAAATGTCTGGATGTTCAAAATTCTGTCACCTTGATTTGAACAGGATATACACCTTTGACCTTGAATTTTAAAATATTCGGTATTACACAACTCCCTGACACCTAGTTCCTATCATGCCTTCATCATTTGTCATAGAAAATTTTTTGATTGACTTAACATAGATACTTTCATATGCTGGAGCTGAAAGAGCCAGTTCTTCAACTGGTGCAAGTCAGCCTAGTTATATTAACATAAATTGAAGTTGACTGATTTATACCAGCTGACAAAAGAGTCCAGTATCTAAGAAAAATTGGAAAGGCCTCTGCATTTCACTTGACACTTACAGGAGTTTTAATCAAATTCTACATTTGCTTGTTTGATTTTTGGCCTGAGAGAAATTTTTTCTTAGTATTTTTTGTGCTCTCGGTTTCAGATGTGTGGCAAAATTTTACAATTCCTAAGTTATCCATGGGATAACTGAAAACAAAAAAGAACTGCAAGAAATAGCCAAATCAAACAACAAGCTGACATGCATCTAAAACAGGTAACATCTTATTATAGAGAGGGCTTCTGTATTCATTCTCTTTTCAGTAGAATATTTTTCATGACATGGAGATAGCAATATATGTATAGAATAGAAATTTTTACCTGAATGAAAATATGTGCTCCCTCTTAAAAATAAGTAAACAAACAAACAAACAAATAAATAAATAAATAGATATTTCTGGAAAAGGAATTATTATCTATATGAAATACAGGAAGCACTGAAAAATAATGTCCTGATTTTTTTAAACTTTCACTATGTAATTATTCATCTCCATAGATTTCTGTTTTAACACTGTAATGAAAGTTTGAGATATCATTTCAAATATGAAGACACTACCTCTGGTTAGGGAAGTCCCAGAGCCATAAATCACTAAAGAAGGATGAGAACGTATTTTGAAAAACTATGATGATATAATTATATTTGTTACGGGCTTTGAGTTGATAAGAACTGTAGGCTTAATGGACTTTGACCTGATCTAGCAGTTATTTCTGCACTATGCTGTCTTCTTTCTGTGTCTTCAACTGCAGACAACAATGTGTGATCCCATAGGCTGAAAACAAACAAAAATGAAATGTCGTTTTAAATTGATTGAAAAGTTTTATCCCAAAGTATTTCAATATTTTTTATTTTCACATTTGCCAGTCTCCACGAGTTTCATTTTAAATTCTTTGATTTTTCAATGGAATTTTCAGAGAGATCCAAATAAGTGAAAGATAAGAAATTAAGGATATACTATAGTTGGAAGCACTAATATATTTGTAGATTTTTTTTGTTTCCGAAGGCATAAAAAAATAGCTCTTTTTGCCATTGTATATTTTGAAAAGATACTCTAAATTTTGAAGAACTAGCCATTTTCAAGAGTGAAGGAAACACTGATGGATCAGCAGAATCTGAAATACCCTTTTTCCCACACAATTATAGCATTTGCATGACAGCTGGCAATATTGGCCCTTTCAATCTGTAAAGTGACTGGATCTTTGGGAGTCTCTTATGAGTCTCATAAATCTTCTTAGACAATAGGATAACATTAGTTTTTCTCCCTTGCTCTCTACCCAACATAATATTAGAGCTGTATCAAAATATGACATCTATACTCCAAAAACCATGCTTAGTAATTTGTGCAAATATATAAATGCAAACAATAGAAAAGAGGGAATCCCATGAGGCAGAGTAAAGACTATTTAAAGGAATGGCATCTAATTCAAATATAGTACAATTTCTTTTATAGCCAAACTGTAAATAACTTCTTGTTGTAATATGTCATGAGGCACAAGAACATATGCTGTGCTGAATTCCAAACATATGACCTCTGTTGCATTCCTTTCATCTACTCATTATATAATTCTGTCAGCAAGAACAATCAAGTTTGATGTGCATAAGTGTTCACAGGATTGAGTTTAGATACTCTGAGAGTTCATTCCCTTAATACTGGTTCCATTATTTTGCATAGGAAAGTAATTAATCTCATGAAATAGTAAATAGAAGGATCTTAACTCTCTTTCTCTCTCTCTCTTTTTATTTTTAAATTGCTGTAATAGTTCAATTATTTAATTTTAACCATTTTGTTCCCCTGAAAATAAATGACTAGCAATACTAAATTTTATAAGTTAATTTCCGTAGTAATTCAGGATACAAATTTGTTGGCTGAACTGACAGAAATGGAATGTCAGTTCCTGTAACAAGAAGTTGGTTAATATACCTCTGAAGAAGAACTGTTTTTGTAAGATCAAATCTTTCCATATTTCCCTTCTTGCACACCAATAACAAACATCTTTCACAGAAGTAATCTTAATGAATTCAAGTTGAGCATGAAAAAAAACATCTAAAGAAAATTCCATAGTGATCAGAACACCACATTACAGAAATCAGTATTGTAAATGAATTACTCTGTCCCTCCTGTATTTTCACCTCTGAAGTGTAAGAGAACACTTTTTAATGCAAACAATAAACTTAGCTAAACCACTTCAAGTAGAGAAGGTTTATCCGTATGAGGAAAAATAATTTAGATGTTTAAATCTCATTTACTTACTCCAGGCTCCTGTTATAGCCAATAAAAGATGTGGGCACTTAATTCTTTTCCAAACAATGCCTAAAATAGGTCAGATAAACAATGACTTCACAGTGTCTATTCCTTTCCATATCTCTATGTGGCATAAAAAAACATCTCTCTGTTCTTATTGCATTCCTTTGAGCTCAATTTTCCTCCATATTTTTATCCATTTATATGAATAAAAGTAAGCTAACCTTCCTTAGACATTGTCACTCATTCCTGATCCAGTGGAAGCTGTGTCTTCCAACCCAAACAATTCTATGACTGGGATTCAAAACCTTTAATGACTATTACCAAACAAATTTTCGCCTAGCATCTGACGCTATGCTTTTTCTTTTCAAATACACCATCTTGCAGGATGTCTTTCTTTCCACTTCCATTTAGAAGAATAATCATTTGTGTGAAAAACAAGATAGCTGATGACTCATAACTTTGAAATAATTTGTAAATATTCAACTAAGCTTATAAAGTATAGTCTGTATTTTAGGGGAGATGGAACTAAAGACAAAGATCCTGAAACATATATGACATATGCACATATTTATTGCCCTGGAGTTAATACATTTGCACAGGCAAGAAAGAGAAGAGAATCAAGCCTAAGCTTTGTGCTCTGGTCTCTAACATTTCCTGGCACCTGCTATACATCTTAGTAAACATACAGTAAAGTACTAGCGGTTTAGCAGATTTTTCTTTATACAATGTAGTGGCATTATATCCTGGTTTGAGAACTACATTTAAGAACAGTAAGAACTATTTAGTTCTTGACTACTGATAGAATTACAGGGAAAGATAAGGACAAAATAGATAAGTACTCATCCGAAGTGTACGTAGATGAGTCAGGATTGAAGCCAGTTTTAGACATACTTCTTTATACAGCAGATTCAACACGAAGAATAACTCTTGCTAATCAGGAGCAGGAACTCATATAGAAGGTTTCCCTCTAAATATGTTTGTTCTCTTTTTTTGATTTAGAGACAAAAATAAATAAGTCAGTAAATAAATAAATAAATAAATAAATAAATAAATAAATAAATAAATAAATAAGAAAAGGAATTTTTGGAATGGAAACAGGATTTGTCTTAAAGCCTTGGAATTTTTATTTGTGGAGAAAATCATTTCCTCTTTGGTTTTATGAATATCTGCATTTACTTCTAATTTTTTACTTACAGATTTATAGTTGATAGAAGAAAGTAGGGTAGGATAGATTGAATACTTGATGAATTACGTAGCAGCATCAACAGCAAAAGTTCGCTTTGTTACAGTGAAAAGTAGAAAACTAATTAATAATTTTTTTTTTCAATCTGAGATTCATCCAAATGAGTCTCAGATATCAAAGTGAAAGTAAACATACTTACAAACCTAAGTACATACATCACTAGAACCAACGTGCAGAAACTCTGTGCTGGCAAAAAGTTTGAAACCTTCACCAGAGTGTGTGCATCCCAAACTGATATGGCTATATGGGAAATCCTCTCTTGAATAAAATGAATCCAAGCACTTAGATCTGATACACTGGTGAAGAGGAAAAGTCTGCAATCCATGTAAAATTTCAACACAGGATGCTGGTAGTGTCCATTTATAGAAGCAACCTTAGTACATAAATGCAGCTCCAAGCAGCTCCTGATTGTCATCTGCTGAGTTTGACATTTGTTATGCACAGAATAATCCTGAAACATCTACATTTAAAAGCTACTGCAGTGCTGAACTTAATTTGTATTTGTCTGCAAATAACTTTTCATCCAAGGATGGACTCATCATGGATGTATGTTTTATATCCAATTACTTCGTTTTTTCCATGTCTAACACCTTAAGTCCTCATTCACAACCAATGTCTTTTTAGCCTGCGGTCATTAGTCGTCTTCCATACTGAATAAGCCAGGGTTAAACAAGCTTGTTCATTTTAAACTTCACACAGATTCCGTTTCTTTCCATCCACACAAGGCAGTCCTTCTGCATAGCATACTGCATCTCTGCAGTGTGGGCTGGCTGCTCTGAACCCGTTTGGTCTTGACTAGTGTGAGGTAATCTGGTTCAAAAGTTTCTGCAATTATTCCTATGATTTCATATCAGAGTCACCTACCCACTGTAGAAATTGTGAATTGACAGCTTTCCTGTATCCATCTTAGCTCCATTTTTCCACCTTGGAAAACTGCATTCCCTTTCTAGCCTTGGGAAAGGGCTGCAGTATCCAGTCATGTATCAGAACCTATTTCTTAAAACTGAAGGTTAAAGAGCTCCTCCAGACACATATACCATCCAAGGTTCTCCTGCAAAGCTGGGAAGAATGGGGCTCCCAGCGAATCATGTCTGCCCACTTGTCTGGTACTTCTGCCAGGCAGATGGCTGCAGGCAGGAGTGCAGCAGTTTTTCAGAGAGGCGCAGCTGCTAATCACTTAGATAAACCACATGAAAAAGAAGACTCTTCTGGACAGTGAGGAAGCTGTATGTCAGAAGAGATTTGGAAGCCATGCTTCTGAGCAGCAGCATCCAACAGACCAATATTTCCTCAGAGAGGAGCTCCCTTCCACACACCCCAATTCATGGCACAGTGTAACAGCAGGCACAGATTCATTTTTCACACCTTCTACATATCCACCACCATCAGGGCAGAAGCAGGAATGTCCCTGTGTTTTCTGTCTCTTCCATGGCACTTCGAAAGCACTGTCTGCTCTGGACACCTCACAAAAGGCAGACTGCATCCTCCTGGCTGGGCTGAAAAATCAAGCGCTTTGCACAGCAGGCACACTGACTGTAACAGCAGGTAGAGAAACAGATAAGAGAAGGGAAATAAGGTTGTAGTCACATAGTCGTAAGAACATACTGAATTGCAGGCAGAAGTAAATACGGCAAGGTAATTAATCAGAACCCATTTGAAGACATGTTCCAAAATGCCTACAGGCTTCAAAATGTTTTTAATAATTTCCTTCAGGTCCCTAACATTTTGTGTTCGAACAAATCAATAGCATTGTTTATTTGTTTTCCTGTGGTCTAAACATCACACAGAAATGAGTGTGGAAGATCATGTCTTCATAAATTGCACAACAGCCCAAATTTCCTTCACTCAAGCCTATCTCACCTCCACTAGAGAAACCTCTTTAACATACCTCTCAGAATTTACAAGTACTTACTATCTCAGGAGGATGCCAGATCTTATCAGATGATTTGACTAAAAAAGGTTTAGTGAAGTCTGGATAAACAAGCAGTGTTTTAGATGCTTTACTAAACCATATTTTCAAAGTTCACCCATCACTAATCATAGTCTGATAGCTTGTCAGAGATCATTGCAATAAATTCCCCATAGTAAATAAAAGCTGTATGAACACAACTAGTTATAATACTTCAGATTTAAATGGAAGTATTTTTGGCAAGAGAGTTCTGTCAACATTTATCAGGGAGATGGGCATATATTTTGTGTTGTTTTCATTCCACAGCTAATTTGGACAGCAAAATGAGATTTCCTTGTAATGAGTACAAAGCCACCTGCTTTGTCTCTTTGGAGGACTTTAAAATATTTAGCATATGAGGTATAAGTAAACCAGAAGAGTTCTCATAAATATCAGTAGGAAAGCTGCCTAAGCATAGAGATCTCCTGAGTAAAAGAATCAGTATTTAATAGCTCCCTTAATCTCACTTAATGTTAATGGACAATTGGAGGAAACTACTCATCTGGAAATTACTTTAGCAAATTAAATGTGGCCCAACATCTTTCCTTAAGTGAATCTGAAAGCAAGTCATCCATCTTGTCCAAGATTTTAAAGAAGACTCCAAACTCTGAAGTCTGTGTGTCATTTCAGTAAACGAAATTCACTTATGAGCTCTCATCAACATATTGCATATTCAATCTATGCCTAGACTGAGCTCAACAACCAGTCTTTTAGCCAACTAATGATGCTTATAAGCACTGCACCTCAAAAAATTATGACAAACAAAAGCTTTCCAATATTTTACTGTCTCAATACAGGCAGGATTAACAGTTTTTAAATTATTTTTTCCTGATGAGACTTCCTCAAGTTCATTTACAAGGCTCTGTACAAATGCTAGAATACCAAGTACAAATTATTATGTATGTAGTTTGTGGTGAAGTAAAAGCACAACAACACTGGTGAGAACAAATTCTCAGCTACAAAAAGCTATTTTTCAACTTAGCCACCACCATACGCCATGCATTTTCATCTGCAGTGGAGAATCTGCAGTTGTGCTCGTAAAAATCTGCATTGCCATCCAGAAAATAACGTATCTTTCACTTCACTGTCACCACTGCTGAAACACACCACACACCACCTCACTGTACTCACATCCACTGTTTGGTCTCCATAAATGTGCAGCAAGCATCAATGAATGTCAATGGGCGCCATTTTTTCCACGTGAAGGAATTCAGTGACATACCTTTGCTTCATACACACTTCCACATCAGATGACAATTTGTCAGACTGCCCTTGTGCTGCCATCTATCTCACAGAATCAAAATGGAATGGTATAATGATGGGAAGGTTCAGCCTCTACTGACTGTATTGCCATACCACTGACACCTGCCTCCGACGTCATGGGCTAACAGGATAAAATAGGAGGCATTACTTTCAGAGTATCTCTCATATACTGTACTATCTTCCACTTCCACATGGATCTCTGAGTTTCATCCTTCAGGTAATAATAAAATG
The DNA here is from genome assembly GCA_035772895.1 of Perdix hodgsoniae. Taxonomy (NCBI): domain Eukaryota; kingdom Metazoa; phylum Chordata; class Aves; order Galliformes; family Phasianidae; genus Perdix; species Perdix hodgsoniae. The sequence goes on from JAPSGF010000027.1 coordinate 1,829,029, forward strand.
CTATACAGCATCCTTGTATAGTAATAGCCACCTTCCTTACTACTCAGTATGTCTTAAAACGTATTTGTATGGTGAGTAAATATTAGTAAATACTATTCAGAAACATTGTACTAAAAAATAATGCAATAATGTGTTTTGTAGAAGGCATGTACAAGTACTATCCTGAGTCCATGATCTGTCTTTACAAGTAATAGCACATAGCATTTTCAAACACAGTGGACAAATTAGAGGGTTATGTAATAATCACATAACAGATTTCAAGTGTTTTGAAGCCCATCGTTTGCCTTCAAAAGGAACGTGACTATCAGAAATTGCTGCAGGACACTACAGAGATCAACTGTATGCAGGCTCAAAAGTTACACAAGTATCTGGAGGTTATATTCATTGGTGGCTATCAACATCATGGAGATGGTGTATTTCTTTCCTTTTAATTGTTGTTTGTCCTTCCTAAAAAATAATAACAAAAAATAATCTATCAAAGAGAGATAATGTTATGGGTGGTCTGATTGAACCCCTTTGATAAGTGTAGAGCAGCAACTGTTGGCTCTGTCCAGAAAATATATCCTTATGCAAAATTCCACTAGGGAACCAAACAGATGAGTGGAAATGTTGCAGTCAGAGAGAATGCAATGTTGAGAAAATGTAGACCCCATTTATTTAACATAAATCCTTTCTTCCTGCACAACTTCTTCATCCTTTTATGGTGCAACTCTTTCACTTCAATTATATGCACAATTTGTGTAAATACAAGCCACTAATTCCTTGCTTTTGTGAGTTAAATGAGCTGCATATATAATCCTTTATTTCATCACTTGTTTTAGCCCGTGAACTTCTTTCTGTGTGAAGTTTTGATCAATGACTTAAATTCAGTTCACAAAGGAAGTCAGAGAACATTTTTGACAGTAGGAGACCATGTTCATGCTTAGAAATTCCCAATATCTTTCAGTTAAATTACACGCAGCATGAATTTTGACTGGAGTGTTTATTTACTTTGAAATGGGTAAACAAAAATTGTGCCTACTAACAACTCCACTTAAGTATCTGATGATAAATTAATACTTTGTGTAACTCTGTTGAAACCAGAGGTGATGAATTTCATCTACTTCTGTTTGAGAGAAAAGATTTTGAAACATAATATATATTCATTTCCAAGCATGCTCTCTCTATATTTTAGCACTATAATTATTGTAAAAGAACATGGATAGGTTGATTATATAACAGAGGAAAAGGATTAACTAAGCTATACATACTATAGTGAAGGAGACCTGCACAATCATAGACCTACACAAATTAGAAAGAAATTAAAATTTATTTTTATTTCAGAATAGGTTCCAAATGTTAGCATAGATACATTCTTCATAATTTCCCATAGACACTAAAAGAATTACTGGAGTTCTAAAAGTAGGAGAAGATCAGTTATGAGTGTTAAAAGGCCAAATCCAGCCCTAACATAAGAAGTCTAATTCCACCACAAGCCAACAAAATTAGACGTATTTTATGAAATGGCCATGTGTAGATTATTGACTCCCAGATTCTCAGACAGATTGCACACTTAAAGGAAATGCTTGTCTTGCAAAAGATAAAAGTATACTCAACTTCTAAAATAATGATTTCCTAGCATTATTGTTGTGTATATATAACTTCAAACACATTTTAAAAATGTCATAGTTGAGTGTATATACAATATTTTATGTTTTCTTAGCCAATAATTCTAATATTAAAGTGCATGTGTTTCTAGGTTTCATTATTGCCCTCCTCTTGCATGGAATCTAGAAAATAAAACTAGGAATGTAAACAATAAATTAAGCTTGAACTTCTCATTTTTCCAAAATTCATCAGATAAATTTTAAATCAGATTAGTATCATATCTTTGGACATTTGGTTCACGTTCTTTGCAGTTTATATGTATTTTTCAGCTTTTCACTGAAAAAGTCTCTGGTGTATTTTTAATCTCTTCAGTTCATATTTTTTCAATTTTCAGTTGATATGAAAGATAGATACTTAAACACAGTTTGCAGTTCAATTTAAAGAAGCTGTTTCTCTTACCCAGATTAAACTCATGTATACATAAACCATTGTTCTTCAAATTAGGAACAGAACTACTTAAGTAGAAAAAAAACAAATGAAATCTAGAGTATGTCTTGAAGAAAGAAAGGTAAACAAGTTAAAATAAGTGCTCTGAGTCATGTAAAAACACCTCACATCAAGTTTTAGTTTTCACTTACTACTTAGCAAACTTATTGTTTATTGTACATTCTTTTCTATGAAATGAAGAGTATTTGACATGCAAGAAAAAGAAATGTATACATTGTATTGAGAAGTTTGTGATGTAATCAGGAAAATCTTACTCAGTGTAGAATCATGCTTAGCTGAGTAATTCATAATCTAATCATATTCAAAAACAGCACAGTCTTCCTTTTTGACAGTAAATAATTCAATGTGAGAAGTGAAACGAGCAAGTGCAAGTAGTTAAAATCAGGCAAGTATTGCAGGGGAACTTCATCTGGGTTCACCCTAACATGACCACAGTTTTTCACAGCAGTTCAGTGCCAACAAAAATAACTAATTCGCTCCATAAGCCTTGAGTAAAGTTTTTGATGAATCAAGTCCAAACGTCTTTTTGTGTGGTAAGAAAACTCGTGATAGTGCTTGTTCTCTCAAAAATTAATGCTCATTTAGAAGAATATCTAGGATGAAGCACTATTTTTCTTGCACAGAAAGTGTCCTACTCCACTGATACATAAACAGGACTTATTCCCTATTATTTCCTTTCCCCTCTATTCAGGGGGGAAAAAAAAGAAAAAGAAAAGGCTTGGATTAAATATATTTATATACATACGGATTCTGAACTCTGTACCTCATCTGTGGCCTTTTTACTATTTTACTACCAGAAAATACACCTCAGAATCATGGTTCAGTTACTACTTTCTCACTTTTCTGCAAGGGAAAGTTAATCAAGTTTCCTGGCACAATTTCTTTCCCTGCTCACCTCAGTTGTATTGACAACTGTTGTGGCACAGCAATGGAAATATTGGCTAGGTTGAATGTTTCCTTTATTACATTGTGGTTGGATATACACATATGCTTTGCAGTGCAAAAGGCATCTCCTACCTGTAAAATCTCTCCTGGTGACCTAATGGCCCCAGTCTCTGTCATACAGTAAAGGACAGTGCATACAGAGATTTTGGCATGAGTCTACATTGAGCATGCAGACATATTTGTATCTTCTCTACGTTAGCAGATCATAGTTACCTGGCCAGCACATCCACTGTTTCCCCTTGCTGGCTGAAAATCATAATGACACATGAGACATACCAAATAGTTCAAGAAACCTTAAAGCAATGCAGCAGGCACCACCTCACCTGTGGCACCTGCTACAGATTGTGTTCTCCTCCATCAAGAAATGTCACTACAGCCTGTGTTAGCAACCTGATGACAGCAGCGGACCCAAATCTTCCTTGCATCATGCATAGACAAGCGGCATTTAACTCATCTTGAGTTGTAGCTCACACACAAATTTCAGGGAACTCATGTCTGAGCCCTCACCCATTAAGAACCAATTACACAGACAAAAGCCCTCTTCAAAAAAGGGAACTAAATATTACACCAACCCAATTACCCCTTTGAAAAGAGTAGAAAAAAATGTACATGTGTGATAGGTCTAGTTAGAAATTGCTATTCAGTTTAATATAATTCTAAACAGGCAAATGATTCAGAAAAGAATTGTAATTCTAAACGCTGATGTGAATGGGCTTTTGGCAAATCCATGTGAAATCTCTCCTTTACTGTCATGCTTGGTCTGACAGCTGCCATTGCCTGACAGTCATTTCAGTAAACATGATTATTATTTTTTTCTCCTACAGGTAACAATAATGTTTTACACTTGCAGTGTATATATTCCCTTTTCCATTTATAACAAGCAAAACATACATCCCTTGAAAAAATATCACCCATATTTTAAAAAGGAATTAGGGAAAAGGAATTTAAAACTCTAACATCTTCATGACCAAAGAAAAGGTAAAAGAAACAGAACTGTTCATTACAAAATATTTGTGTTTGATATTTTTTTTACAAGAAATTCTAATTTTTTACAGAAAAAAAAAAAGAATTAATCACTCTAAATGCAGCAGATACTTACATGTTTTTAACAGAGTGTAATCCTTTCCAGCTAATTTTAACACCTATAATATACCTATATTGTTCTTCAAAATGAACAGCCCTCATGCTCAAGGTCTCTAGATCTGCAGCGGAAAGAGCCAGATGTCTCTAGAGGCTATCCTATCAGCCAAAATAAGATGGACTGGATTTTATCACTAGGTGCTTCATTGTATTACCCATTAGCACACTTGTCCGACTCTGATCTTGGAAGCAGTCTAGGTCATGTTTCAGAAATTATTTGGGAGTTATAAAGCCATGATTTTTTTAATAAATACAAGAAAAAAGATTTAAAAAAAAAAAAAAAAAAAAAAAACAGTGGGAAAAATTTCCTTCAATGTAAATATCCTGCCCAGTTTGCATTTAGGAATGGGAAAGCAAGTATATTTGTGTTAGGTGCTGATGTTTAGCCCAGATTTTTCAGTCTTTCACTGGAAGTCGGGCAGGATAGAAAATGGCCACATATGTCCGAGGAGAGATACATTTTCAAAGGGAAGGTGCCATGGGATGCTTCCTGGATCGGTGCTGGCCATCTTTTTTCTTGGGTATGCAGGAGTCATTGACAGGAATGAGTACAGCCACTATTTGCTTCCCCCTGAAAAAATCCATTCCTATGGCAATCTGACCCAGTTGATAACAAAAATGATACAATGGTTCAACACGTTCTCACACACTGTTAAAGAAAGATGTGTATGGTGCTGTTTTTTGTTTGTTTGTTTTGTTTTGTTCTTGTGTGTGTGTTGTTGTCGTTTTTTAATATTAAAATTATTATTGATTTTTTATATTGTTCTTCATTACATGAAAGGGCAAGTGTAAATCACAATAATGTTGCCTGAGGAATGGACAGTATTTGAAGCCAACCAAATGAAAGCAAATGTATCCTGACACACTGCACCAAGCAGCACGTGTTCTTGACTCTAGGAAATCCTATTTCAGTGGATCAGAAATGTAAAAGACATGCATAAGCCCTATTAAGAGTTGGTTCCTCAGCTGATTAAAAGAAAGGAGACATTTCACTGAAGTCTGTGCAGCTGCAATAATTTATATTAGCTCAGAACCCAGCCCTAAGCTTCTTTAATGCATGTGGTTTTATTTCTTAATAATTTATTAAGCATGGTTTAAAAGACAAATCATTGATGGTGATTCCTGTCAGAGAGAAAGCTTTCATGCAGGCTGCATTGTGTCTGACAAGGCATACGGTGGTCCAGCCTCTGCTGTACACAAAGAATGGGATTCAATTGCTTAAACATTGGCATCTGTTGCCACTTGAGAAATCTCAGACTACCCCACCTGGACTCCAGCTGCTTGCCTAGGTGGCCACAGGTCTCTTGTAAGTCCTGTGACATACCTGTCAGCCCCTGCAGATGCCTGGGGTGACCTGGGGCATATCAAACAGCACTAGACACTTATGCACAAGCTACTGAATCCCTCCCATTGTCTACAACAATAGCCAAAATAATATGCATTCCACAGTCCTCTTAATCTGTTCTGCCTTGTTTGCCATTTTAAAGCACTTTTTTCTATCAGGTTTGAATTTGGTGGAGTATTTATTAAGATATATTTATAAACCAAAAGGGATTCTTTTCTTTGTTCTGGGGACTTATTTCTATTTCAGTTTGTTTATTTGCTTTTTTGTTTGTTTGTTTGTTTTAGTGTTCCCAATGTTTGCTTTGTGTTTTATCTGTGCTGGGAGCTATGCGGAATATTAAATACTATACAACTCTGTATGCTAAATATAAATCAAACAGGTAGCCCAGCTTCCTAACCCTGTGGCAGACTATCACCTGTAAAACCAAAAGGTGATGACAAATATTCTTATATATTTACTAGAAGTGGAATTAATTCCAACTTTGGGAAAAGTATTCAGCACTAGACAGCAGATATTTAAGAACCAAATGTAGTAAAGAGTGTCCAGATCTGAGATAGATATGGAAGTTATGAGACTAACGAATGGGATCACTCAGTATGAAGCAGCATATTCCACCTCCTGCCAAGGAATTCACATCTTCTGCAGACTCATGTTACATCTGATGGTCCATGTGTGCATCTTATGAACTTCAAGTCATCACTGATGGCAGTAGATACTTGTGTTAAAACAATTGTAACGTGCCTAGACTGTGGAGTACTAAGTCTAGAGAATGATGTGTTCATCCTAAAGTAGATCCCTAAGGCTGGATTCACTCACAGGAAGTCAGTAATATTTCATTTGTCTTATGGTTACTCAGACAGCTAGGAGGGCTGGAAAACATAATACAAAACTTTCACACTAATCCATGTTTGGAGGTCGTCTTGGTTACTTTTGATCAGCTTAAAAGTCATTAAACATCATGTTTAAAGAAAAAATGACTACACATAGGCTAGTCACTTTCTTTATAACCAGTGGACAAAAGTAAGGATTTTCAGGATTCAGTAAATCAGATATACATTACAACAAAGGTAAATCATGACATTATAATGCATGCTTTACTATGTTGAAGTACAAGACAAGTTGAAAGTGACAAATGAAGACAGAGACACTCAGAGTACAAGTTGTCCACGGTTAAAAATAAATCATATAATTTTTGTATTTAAAAAAAAAAACAGATCTAGAAAACCGTTTAAAAGATCTGCTGTACAGTCAACTGCGCTTCATTTTCTGCTGGTATTTTATAAGTTTCATAAATATGGATAGGCTATTATTCTGTCTTCCTTCTTTTCTTGCTTGCCTTGAATGTAAGACTTTCATAGCTCATTAACTAGAAAAAAATCTTAAAATCAATGAGCTAGTACCTCCATGCTCACCTAATCACCCTACACACCTAATCACAACTACAGAACTCTAGGTAGTGAATGGTTTGGTTTTTTTCTGAATATTTAAATTGTCTCCCTGTGAAACTTTTTGTTGAGCCAGAACTTTGAATGGAGTCATCTGTATCTCTCAGCACAGCAAAATCAAGTTCAAGTTGTTGTCTTAATAAGCAAGTCAGTACAGTTCAGAAAAAAATTGAAGGAATTCCTGTGGGTTTGCTGTGGAAGTGGTTTTGGATTTAAATATTAAAGACTCAACAGTATTAAGGGCTACAAAACAACAATATCGTTGAATTGAATCGATTGTAGGGAGCATTTTGATATATAATTTATATATGTAAATTATTTATTACTTATGCAAATCAGTCTATTATGAAGAACCCCTGTGCTGTGAATGGCACTTCAGCCCACGAACCCATCAACTGGTAATAAAATAAATATTGAGTTTATCATTTAAATTTATCTATCCTGATGACATAAAGCTGCAGATAAAGTTTGAGAATATGGTGCTTACTTTTGTTCAGAAGATTTAAGAAAAAAATATCATCTATGCATTTATAATGAATAATAATGTGAATGTTCTGAAATGCATCTCAGAATTAAAATTTATGTAATTATAAGTCTTAAAGGAACTCTGAGGATTTTTTTGCCATTAGTGTTGTCCATATAATGTACTAGCTTTTGCCCTAAGAAATCTTGGCATCCAAGTGAATAAAATGAACAAGAAAATTCAAGCCTGCATTTAATCACAGGTAAAGGCTCTCAGAATTCTAGACATAATCAGAGGGAAAAAGTACCAAAAACATTCTATCTTTCTCTTTAAAACAGCGAGGAATAATGTTAGTTTGCCTAATTAAAGGAGTGAAATAAAAGGTAGAACTTGTCAACAGTAGGCTGTCATGATTACCACATGATTACCATAGATTTAGCTGTGCGCTCTCTTGGTTCAGTTTTAAAACAGCATGACATTACCAGTGTAACTTAAACTTCTTGATGGAAATTACCTCCTACTCATTAGGAGGATATTTCAAGGAGCTGTGAACACCTGGGCAAACAATTCAGGTATGTACAACTTCTTGAAAGAAACTCAAGCATTATATGTCTTGTCAGACACTGGTTTCTATTAAAAAAAAAAAAAAAAAAAAAAAAGATGGAGCGAAACAGATTTTCCCCTTGGAATGATTTAGTTCATGTTTGATGTGTTGAAGATAATGTTATTAATCTGTACAAAAACATGATTTTACTACACATGGACGAAACAAAGGTCAAATATCATGTCTTAAGTCATTTCCTTATGCTGGCACGACAATGTGACTACTAGATAAAATGGCCCCCAAAATGCACTTAGACTGCATCTATTTTAGATGTAATGCTTTCAGAAAGCACAAGAATGGTATGACAGAGGGTATTCCTGCTCCCAAGCTGTCTAATTATGTTTTTTTTTCTGTCTTGTCTAGTGGAATAACCTTTCAAAGTTATCCAGAACATCACTTTTGTATCTGGACTTTCTTTTACTCCATGTTAATCATTAGCTTGTATACTTCTCTCTCTACTGTATGTTTCCAAATATGTATTCATACATTTGTTACCTGGAGTAATAAAACCTTCTTTATGTCTCCACTCTGCCAAACTCTGTAAGTTACAGTTTTTCACTCCTAATCAAGCTCTTCATCTCTGACCATCTTAACTGACTCTATTCAAAGGGCGTACTTATGTAGATAAACTTTATTAAAGAGATTATTCCAAACTTTACATATATTTTTTATTCCTTGTTTTACAAAATGAATATCCCAATTATGCTTTTCTATTTCTTTCGTTCAGAGTATGCAGCCAATGAGTGAAACAGAAGTGCTAATCCAAAATGAAAATCCCACTTCAACAAGCCAGAACAAAACAAAGACCAGATGGATATCCTGTTACAAAGACACTACTTCTGCATCTTTCAGTTTCCTTTAGATGATAACGCTTGTAGGCAAGAGATGGAGAAGCACTGAAAAATTTGTTTAAAAGGAGAGAAAGTTCTAACAAAACAAGGTCAGAACAGCCATAGATTTGCACAGGAGGAAAACATCTTTCACTGTTTGAAATGCAATGTGTCGCACATGAAAAATCAAAGAATAAAATTATTTCTGATCACAAAAACCTAAGAACTACTCAAGTTTAGAAGATGGCCAAACACAATTTCTAGGTGTAACTCTCATGTAACACCATCTCAGCATGAAAGAAAAAATACCATAGGCTGACTGTCTCTTCTGTACTGATTTCTGTTTAAAACGTCGAAGTTTGTTACATTAATTCAGAAAAAAAGTTTTTTTCTCATAGCTTTAAAAGTGTACCATTGTATGACAAACAATGCTGAAAACTAAACTCTGTTAAAAAAATGGAGATCCCAGAAATCAATGATTGAATTTGGTGGAAGTGTTTTTGAAGTAAGAAAGGTAGGATTTCACAGCACGTAGTGTTCAGGAAGAAGGTGATTTCCAGCCACTGCAATATTCACGGTAAAATTGGTCTCAGAAAATCTCACCAAACTGTAAAGATTCAGCCAAGAGAAGAAATAACTCCTATATTACAAGGGAGCATGAGGTTTTATTGCCATCATTTTCACTGTGTTATCTGTTCTTTCTTCAGACAGCCAGAGACTGGTAGCAGCTTTAGGAGTGAAAGTTCTTCCTTACAGCCAAATTTAATGCCCAGCTGCAAACTATTTTTCCTCCAAGAAAAATATTAGTTCTGAAGAACTAAAATAACACCCCATTTTATTAGGAGTTTATTGTTTTGTTATTAGAAAGAGAAGAGAGGAAGAGGGAAAGTGATGTGTCTTTAAGTTTGATATCTGAGCCAATACTTTTCCTGGCATGAACTTAAAGCCAAATTTAAAAGTTTGCTTGAGATCCAGAAGCTATAGAAAAATAACCAGTCAGAAAATGCACTTGGAGCCAATTGGAAGTCTTTACAAACTCACTGTATACTTCAGTCTGTGTTTGTTCTTCTAAAATGATGGAACTAGATGAAAGGCATGCAGGAATGAAAACAACTATGAGAGGGTATAAGAACTCCTGTGTGGCTATTTAGTATAAATTACTATGTACAAAGTATGTGTTTAGTTAAAACAACAGACCAGTGTGAAATGCTATTCTTCTCCTCTTCTTTTCTTTCTCTTCTCTGCCTTGCATTCCATTCTTTCTGTCTTCCATTCTCTTCCCCTTTTCACATTATTTTTGTACTAATATTTAAACTTCCAGTTTTTTTAAATTCTCATTTGGCCAAATTATGAAAGAGAGTGAAGAGAGGAACTAAAAACACGTTAGTGATCTGACATTGTCCTTAAATCACTAGAAAAGAAGAGGGTCCATTGTCATATGCCTCAGGTATACACCTACTATAAAGAAGGCTGGAGAAAGAAAATGTATCAATAGGATAAGTTACAAACATTTATATTGTTAATGTGGAGCATGAAGATGCCACTTTAAAGTTTGACATTTTAATGTGTTTCTTTGAGACAATAATTCATAAGATCCAGTTATTCTTCTACCATCTAGATTGTCTGGATAAGTCTGAAAAGTTCTGAGTGGGATTCAAAGGTATCAGGAATGAAATGAAGCAATAAATTCAGTGACTAAAAATGTTAAGGAGAGAGGAATCACTTCAATTTTAAACTTTACCCTTATTCAATAAAATTGGTGTTACTGAGAAATGAGGATCTGGATTCCTAACTTCTGTCTGGAGCAGGATGGAAATCAGTGTTTACAGTGCTAATGGATACCTAACATAGGAGTCAAGGTTCAGGTGAGACCATCAGATCACAGAATGACACTAGACTCCCATATTCAGAGTGACTAAATCCTGCTACTGTCATGCACTGAAAACCAAATATAGCTTATAAATTTGAAGCCCTTAAGCCATAATATAATCTATTTAACATCCAACTAGGCACTGTTGTGCTCAGCACCACACAGCTGCTCCCTCACTTCCCCCCGTCACTGGGAGGAGGGAGAGAATCAAAAACAAAATAGAACAAATGGGTTGAGATAACAACTATTTACTAAGTCAGAAAAGGGGGAAAAAATGCAATTATGCACAAAAAATGCAATTATAACTATATATACACTACACTTCTAAAGCCTTCCACATGATGCCACATGGTATACAACAGTGCTGGGCCTAATTCATAACGGATGCCCTGACTCTGCCCCTGCCACTGTGTCATCATTATGGCATCAGCTCTTTCCCAAATGAGCAGCCTGAGCTGATCCCAGGAGCATTCACATCACCCAGTAACAACCAAAGCATTGGCGTGCTATTAGTACTGTCTCAACTGAAACCAGGACAAGAACTCAAGCAGAATGTGACTTAACTGCGGAAATTTTCAAGCGAAAATTTAGATGATTAGAGACTCTCAAGTACTTTCCTAGTTAAGTGGGATGTCTGTAGATAAAACTCCTGAATCCAGATATATACGTTGTCTAAATTTTGTGTCAGATACTTAGTCATTTTTCTTTTAGTATTGCATCATGGATCAAGCCAACCACAGATAAGTGTATAGACTGGGAGAAGAACTCATTGAGAGTAGTCTTGCAGAGAAGAACTTGGGGGTTCAGGTGGACAAAAAGCTGGATATAAGCCAGCAGCATGTGCTTGCAACCTGGAAAGCCAACAATATCCCAGGCTGCATCAGAAGAGGGATGGCCAGCAGGGCGAAGAAGGTGACTGTACACCTTTGCTCTGCCCTTGTGAGGTCCCATCTGGAGCCTTGTGTCCAGGCCTGGGGCCTCCAGTATGAGAAAGATATGGAGCTGTTGAAATAGGTCCAGAGGGCCAGAAAAATGGTCAAAGGGCTAGAATACCTCTCCTATGAATTAGGGGGAATTAAATTAGAATTTTATTTATGATTTATTATTATTATATTATTATTTAATTAATAGGAATTAAATTAGAAATTCGGAATTAAAAATGAATCTTAAAGGAAATGAAATCACTTTGGTCATTTTCTCCTTGAAATAATCTTGGACCTTGTCTGGAGCTCACTCAGTATGACAAACTGGCAAGGATGAGATCCATTTGATCAAAAATACAATTCCACATTAGATTTCCTTGTAATAAAATCAATGATTTTAAAAATTTACTTCAACTTCTTCTCTGTAGGTGATTTTTCTTAATACTGCTTCTCTCCTTGCCAGAATAATAGCAGTGCTAAATAAACCCAATGAAAATGACATTTTAGTTAAGAGAAAGGTTACTAAGAGAGCTAAAAGTGTTTATGATAAACTCTGTGCTGGGTGTTCAGAAAACTCTCTGTGAAGAATATCTTATATAGACTATTACTGGAAAATAGATAAACTGCTGAAGTGATGGCATCTGGTATATCTTATGCTCCAAATAACAATTCTCATTTAAATATATTGAAAGGTAGCTGCACTGTTGATTTTTTCCTGTGGGATTTTATATAAATTATTCTTTTTATTAAAAAATAACATAAAGCCCAACAGAGTTTAACCTGTGGGATTTTTTTTTTTCTGACCCATGTTAAGGACAGTAAAATACTGACTGATTACCAGAAAATACTGTCAGACATTTCCCTTGCGTCTCTTCTTTCATTTCTATCTGTATTTGCAATTGCTTTCCTGGATGCCTATCTGCTTGGTAGCCTAGCAGTTGTATTTCATTCAAGCCATACCTGCATATGTTTTAGATTGTTACATAATGCCGAGTTCCTGATTTGCAATGCATTATGCCCTGTCTCCTGTGATAGCTCTGTCCGCTTAACAGGCCATATGATGCCTATGGATGCCACGAGAAGCAAGGTAGAGCAACACTTTTTAGTTTTGCTTGCATTTTTCATAGTTTTTTTCAATGTCAGATGAGGGAGGGAGGAAACACATGCTGCTGTTGTCACCCTGTTATATTGCAGACCATTACTTAAAACCTAGGAGACAGAAAATCAGGAGTAGGTCTGCAGAAACTCATATTCTTCAAGAGAAAGATAGCTGAATCGAACACTGAGTAAACATTTGTTTATACATCACACTCAGAGTCACTGGGGGAGGCCTGTAGTTATTTAGAGACACAGAAAGATGTAACCAGTAGGAGATCTGAAAAAGTATAATATGAAATGTGTGAGTAGTGAATATCTAAAGATAGGGAGTCAGAAAAGAGGCTTAAAGCTAAGGCTGAAGATTTTGAAACAAAAGAAGATACAGTCCATTAAAAGATTCCTAAGATGGATCATTATGTTATGAACACTGTGCTATACAATAAAAATCAAAATGTAGTCATTTATATAAAATATTATATAAGTGTTTTTTTAGGTATAACTAGTGGCACTTATGCCTTGTGCACTCAAATATCAAAGTTGTTGAGTAACAACACTGTTTTTCTTGCTCAAACTCTGGTTAAAACCAAAAACAAGTATTCAGAAACATTGAAATCAAAGTTTCATCTTGCCAAAGAAGGACTGGAAGGATCAGAGTGTGGCAAACCATTTTCTGGCAGTTATTTGGAATCTGCTCTGAAGTTCTGTGACTTCTGTGGACTGTAGCCCACAGATCAAAATTATCTGTTAGCTCTGATGGAAAAAGATTTTTTTAAGGATTAGATGTTTTTTGTTGCATGTTTTACCAGCCAGCATACAAATTTCACAAGTACTTAGTTGACTGAATATATTTTACTTGACTATAATTTATCAACATCAGAGTACATATGTTTCTGAGCTTTCTTTTAGTTGCAACCTGATTTCCTATATGTTTATGCGTTGTTGTTGGCTGATCTCCTTTTAATGCCTCATGCATTTTTTAGTCAAATTCAGACAAATTCAACAGGCGGTGGAGATCCCAAAGCTGGCAAAATCTCATGAGAATTGGAGAATGGATAAAGGAGATAGAGATGAAGTAATGTACCACTACAGATCACAGAACCACAGAATTGGAGGATTTGGAAGAGACCTCTACAGATTATGTAGTACAATCCCCTGCTAATGTAGGTTCCCTACAATAGATTGCACAGGAAAGCATCCCGGAAGGTTTTGAATATCTCCAGAAAAGGATACTTCACAACCTTTCTGGGCAGCCTGTTCCAGAGTTCTGTCACCCTTACAGGACAGAAGATATTCCCTCATGTTCATATGATGGTACTTCTTATGTCTCAGTTTGTTCCTGTCGCTCTTTGTTCTGTCACTCAGACCAAATGAAAAGAGCTTGGACCCATCCACTTGACTCCTGCCCTTTATGTACTTATACACATTGACAAAATCTCTGTCATGGTTTTGTGATTTTTGGTTTTCAGTATTCCACATCATAATATCATGTAGCGCACTGGAAGTTAAAGTGTTAATGCTCCAATTCCTGGTACCTGTCCCTGTACGTTGCAGAAGTCTTGGGATCTAGCCCTTCCTGGTTGGGTGATCTCTTACTGCCTTACAGTGGGTGCTGGAGGGGGCTTTCCTATCTGTACCAAGCTTTTCAACTTTGATCGGTCTCCTGAACTCTCTCACTCTCCTTTTTTTATTTGATTTATTAGTCTCAATTTCAATTAGATAGCATTACATCGTGTTATCTTGCATTCCTAAATCATAGTTAGTAAAATAAGTTTTCCTCCATAGATCGTTGCCACTGTTTTGTTTTTTTTTTCCCTTCCTTGAGCCCAGATCCCATCTCCCAACCCCTCCTCCCTTTTCCTTCCCATTCTCTGGGGCCGGGGAGGCCCAGGGGCCTACTGCCCCACTGTCACGGGCATAGGTTGATCTAGTTAACTATATGACAATCCCCCTTCATTCTTCTTTTCTCCAGGCTGATCAGTCCCAGGTGTCTCCTTATCATTTCTGATGCCCTTCACTGGACTCTCTCCAGTATTTCCCTGTCTTTTTTGAACCAAAGAACTCAGAACTGGACACAGTACACCAGATATGGCCTCATCAGGACAGAATACAGGGAGAAAATCACCTCCCTTGACCTGCTGACAACACTCTTTAATGCACCCCAGGATACCATTGGCCTTCTTGGACACAAGGGAACATTGATGGCTCATGGGCAACATGTTGTTCACCAGGACAACCAGTTTCTTCTCTGCAGAGCTCCTCTCCAGTCAGTCAGCCCCTAACCTGTTCTGATGATTCTGGTTGTTCCTCCCCAGGTGTAGGACTACATTTACCCTTGATGAGCCTCATCATGTTGCTCTCCACCCAACTCTCCAGCCTTCTAAGGTCTTGCACAACCTTTTGGTGTGTCAGCCACTCCACCCAGCATCATATTGTCAGCAAACTTGCTGAGAGTGTACTCTATGCCTTCATCAAGGTCACTGATGAATATGCTGAACACAGCTGAGACCAGTACAAACCGCAACAGATGTCAAAATAGACTCTGTGCTGCTGATCTCAATCTTCTGTCAGAACTCTGCCTGTCAGCCAGTTCTCAATCCACCTCACTGTCCACTCGTGTATTCCACACTTCCTAACCTTATCTATGAGAGTTTTATGGAAGACAGTTCCAAATGCCTTGATGAAATCAAGCTACACAACATCCACTGCTCTCCCCTAACCTGCCCAGCCAGTGATGACATCATGGAAGGCTACCAGGTTGGTCAAAGATAATTTCCCTTTGGTGAATACATACTGACTGCTGATATTGATAACCCCCTTTTCTTCCCCCTTGCTTGTAGATAACATCCAAAGTAAGCTGCACCACCACCCTTCCAGGGACTATGGTGAGGCTGACCAACGTATAGTTACCCAGCTCCTCCATCTTGCCCTTTTTGTTGATTGGAGTGTCATTGGCTTTCTTTCAGTCCTCAGGCCCCTCTCCCATTGATCCTTCATAGATGATAAAGAGACATTTGGTAATTGCTTCTTCCAGCTCCTTTAGCACTCAGTGGTGCATCCTTTCATGGCCCATGGGTTTCTGTGTGTCAAGTTTGCCTAGACTGTCTCTGAGGATATCTTCTTCAACCAAGTGGAAGTCTTCCTTTCCTCAAACTCTCATTTATCTTCAGGGTCTGGGATTCGCAAAGGCAGTGATTAAAAACTGAACCAAAGGAGATCATTCAGTAACTCTGCCATCTTAGTGGCCTCCATTACTGGCTCTTGTCTTTGGAGGTACTTAAGCATTTGTCATTCTTCTGGTTGGCCTGGCTTAATCTCCAGTTGCTTGCATTGAAGCAGAGGAAAACTAGGGGTGATGGAGGCAGGTGAAAGGAAATGGGAAATGAAGGAGGAAGGGAGTGAAGATGTAAGTGACACTGAGGTGAGCTAAATACAGGTTGTGGGCATGGCTGCTGGATCAGTATAAGCTTGCTATCTCATTCAGTAAGACAGAAGTAGCCTGCATGGCTGGCCTTGCACTAGTACCCCAGGGCCACATACTCACCCCACCTCCCTTCTTCCCAGCCCAAGCAGGCCTACATGATCTCATCTTCATATAGCATGACAAAGCCATTACACTGATCCCTAGGATAGTACATGCTACAAGGCATTTCTGAGTAGAGGTGGAGATCCAAAAGTGTGTGCAGGAGAGATAAGCAGACATCTCTGGGCATAGATAAAGGGCCCCAGAGGTTTCCCCTGACCTTAGTTACGTAGGCAGACCACCTTTTTCCTTACCCAGAAGGTTTTCTTCTGCTAGAAGAGTATTTACTGCCCTTAAAGCTATGCACAATTAGCTAGTAATAAGTCTCACTAACTATAAAATGACTGCAGTCCCTGAAACTGGTAAGTAGAAAGTCATCTCTCACATTAACAGCCCTACTACTGTGAGAACTGTTATATCTAGGCTGGAACTGTTAAGAAAGCCATGTGTGAAAAGCGCAGGCAATATACTATTGCATAAGCCCACTTCACTGAGGCTAAAGCTGTCAGCCGTTGGCCAACACTTATGGACAATAAGACTACTGTAAATAATTAAAAAGCTTCTGTTGTTTCCTTTCTAATTCATCTGTTGATTCCTTGGTTTATTGTTGTTGAGTTACAAGAAGTTACAAGGATTTCCTAGGCCAGCTCATTTATTTTATTTGGCTGTTGAGCCCTGTTGCCATTTGGAAATTTCCTGATTTTGGTTGTATTTTCTGGTCTGCATTCAGAGGCCTTTGAGTATGAGTAATATAAAGGGAGAAACTGTTATGGTTAATCAAAACAGTGGTGGTTAGCATGAACTTCACGCAGTAGCCCTGCTAGCACCTTTGAGCTCCTGGAGTCTTTCACCACCATCCTCCTCACCCTTCTTCTTCCCAACATTACAGAGCAAATGTAAAACAAACTGTGGAAAACCAGAAGATGAGAAAGTAGAGACCTCATGGCTCCACAGAACAGTCACATCATCCTCCATAAAATGCACAGACAAAAAATGCTGAGAAAGTCCATCTGCTGGCTTATGGTCATTCTGCTTTCCACCAGGACCCCCAGGTCCCTTTCCCCTATGCTGCTCTCCAACAGGTCAGTTGGAGACCTGTACCACCAGTACCTATACTGGTACTGGTACTTGCCCAGATGCAAGACTCTACACATGCCCTTGTTATATTTCATTAAATTTATCCCCACCCAACTCTCCAGCCTATCTAGATCTTTCTGGATGACAGCACAGCCTTCTAGTATGTCAGCCACTCCTTCCAGTTTTGTGTCATCAGCAAACTTGCTGACAGTGCACTCTATTCCCCCATCCAAGTTGTTGATTAATGTATTGTATAGTACTGGGGGCAGTACTGACTCATGAGGGACTACACTAGATACAGGTCTCCAACTAGACTCTTTCCTATTGACCACAACTCTCTGGCTTCTTCCCTTCAGCAAGTTCACAATCCACCTCACTACCTGATCATTCAGACCATACTTCTTCAGTTTAGCTTCAAGGATGCTGTGGGAGACAGTGGCATATGCTTTACTAAAATCAAGATAGACCACATCCATTGCTTTACCGTCACTATCCACTTTACTATCCACTTGGTTATGTCTTCATAAAAGGTTATCAGGTTGGTCAAGCATGACTTCCCTTTTTTGGAGCCATGTTGACTGCCCCTAATCATCCTCTTATCCTTAATATGCCTAGAGACAGTGCCAAGTGTAAGTTGTTCCATCACCATTCACCTCCATGAGATGGAGGTGAGGCTGACTGACCTATAGTTATCTAGGTCCTCCTCACCCTTTTCGAAGACCAGCTGGCACAAGACAAACATGGAGGCAGCTCAAGCAGCTGTGGAGCCACATCTATCACTCAGCAAAAAACAAAAAAAATTGGTCTCAAATAAATTCCTCTTTATTCTATACAGTCCAAGCAAGCAAAGATTTTGGACATCCATGCCCTTGATTATGAGCTACTTGCAACAGTATCATTATCATTATCATAACAGAACAAAACAGCAGCCTGATTAGTTTCCTCATTTACCACAGTTAAAGTAATGATGTTTAATAATACGGTACAAAAGATTACTTTACTGTTCCACAGTGCTCCTCAGCAACACTGATCCCATTTAATGGGTCCAAACATGAACAAAATACTCCCTCCTACCTTTGGATCCTGCTTTTGAAAACATGATCATTCAAGCAGAAGAACAGATGAAACAGTTCAGAATAAACAAGACTAAAACTAGTCTGATTTTGTTCAGTTTGTGTCAGTTCAGCTGTGACAGCTGCCCAAGGTGCCAGTTAGTATTAACTATGCCACTGATATTGTTCTAGGGCTCTATTTTGCAGACTGGAATTCTGAACTGACAAACAGGTTTTGCTGTTTGCCATGTGCTCTTGCATTTGCTCATCCATCTGGACTGATATGCCTAGCAAGAGATTAGCTCTATGGGCCCTTGATCCTTTGCAAAGGCCTCTAGGCAGTTCCGTCTCGCACATGATAAATAATAAATAACATTAATGGAATGCCAAGAATGTCATTAATAATTTTCAGATATGTAATTCATATTTGTATGAATTGTATGAGCATTGTAAAAAGCTCAACTACCAATGATACCAAAATGTTTGTCTAACTGTGTGACAAAGAAGAAACTGTGGCCACTAAGAATGTGTCAGTGTTTTTTTTTTCATTGTGGTTAAGTCTTTTTTTTTTAACTTGAGACTCTAATTATAATTGACTAAAAACTTGACAGCTGAACATCGGCAAGAACTGATCTTATAATTTAAAAGCTCATGGCCATCAACAGGACTATTGGGGTTGTTCAAGGCTAATGATATTGATACAAGTAGTCCATGCAAAAAAGAATACTTTAGAGCTAATAAATAAGTCATTAGATATAGTCTGAATGTGAAATCAGTTGACAGCAAATGGGTACAGAGAAAAATACATAAATACTACAGAAAAATACGTATGGAGGACAATCACTGAGAAATGACCAGGGAAGGAAAAAAAATCCCCACAGAGGAAGCTGTTAATATTGTTACATGCCATCAAAGCATGAAATAAGACTGGAAGGACATATATAAAGAGATGAACAACTGAATTATTCTTCTCACTGTGATGAATGCAATTTAGTAAACTATTTCAGCTGTTGAAGTTGGAAAATAAGATTTCTCAAATCAAGACCCAACTCTTCTTAATCATTGAGCCACCTCAGCTGATGCAAAAAAGATTTTCTTCTATTTCTTCTATGTGGTATCAAAAATAGGCATGGCACTTTGCAAATAAAAGACAAAAAAACATTTATAGTCTAATTCAACCAAAGTGATGAAAAATCCTAGCAATTTCAGACTCTTTAAGCTAAGTCCATAATTGTATTATCTTTGTGATCACAGCCAGAGTGCCAGTATTTTTCTGGACTAAACCTCATGACAAAACTTCTGCAACATGAACACCAGCAAATTGCTTTAGCTAGAAAGAACCTACTGATAGAGGGGAATGAGGGCAAAATTCTATTTGAAACCATAGGTTATTAATGCAAGCTTCATTAAGGAAGGTTGGTGTCTTGTCGTTGTTGTCAATCCCCTTTGACATGGTTGTTTTCAGTGTATAGAGGATATCCCATCTGATATACACACTAGTTGCCACTTCAGTAGCACCTCAGTCTCCTAGTGAACCTGTGCCACCTGTGTCTTATGTAGATGTTTTGAACACTAGAAGGCATCTTAGGTGGCACAGGACATCTGAGCTTAAGTGCAAAGAAATTTAGAGGGCTTCACAGCTGATGAAAAATAGAAGACTGCTTTTGGATGAATCCTAGTACTGCACAAGAAAGTTTCAAAAGAAATTCCAGAAGGGCAAACTTTATTTTTATTTTTAATAAATTTAACACCCCTAATCCCTGGAGCATTTCCAGAGGACAAGATTTGGACACTCACATGTTTTTGCTGGCCACCTTATGAGACACACTAGGATATTCAAGATATCTGCTTGAAACTGACAGATATGACACAGAGTTTTTGAAGGACTTCCACCCTTTCAAACTAGGTTTGTTTCAGTTGTAAAGATACAGATTTCTTTCTACTGTCCCTTGAAATGCCCTCGCTTATTACACCTGGCCTCCATTTGCCAGGTGTAGTAAGTGATATATCTGCTGACCACGTGGATTTTTGCACTTGAATATGAAAAATAACACCAAACACTTATATTTAATCAACTGAACCAATGAGACAAGAGGCATATTGCATGGAGCCTTAAGCAGATGGAAAATTTCTTTCTTGGAGCACTGCATTTGGGCTAGTGACTAAATGCCTCACATTCATCCACAGCTGGGCAGCATAGTTCACTTCAAATTATTATTAGGTGTGGTTTGAATCTTCTGTTGAATACTGTTTTAGAAAAAGTCATTTCAAGATGATGACTCAAAAGAAGATAGCACAAATTTCATTCCCAGTAGCTATCAACAGCTGAAAGTGTCTTTCTCAATTCTGCAGTGAGTGCTAATTCTTTTTCATGAAAGGCATTTGGCAAGACACAGTACTACATATCAGCAAGTAGGGAGTTTAAAATTACTTTAGCAGCTTTTTTAATTATCTTAACTGGTTCTTGGAATCTTGTGATTGTAAGAAGCCTCTATTTGTAAGATCAGATAGCAGATGCCTAGAGCTCTATAAGTAGTATAGATTCATCCAATTCTCCAAAGAAATTATCTTTTATTCCTATTCCATAAAAGCATGAGAAGGATTTTCTCCTTTCCCCTATGTTTTCTTACTATCAGCCCAGTGCTTTTTTTTCCCCTTCTTCAGTGTTAGTGAATCACACCATAGAAAATTGTTACTAGATCTATCAATATGGGAAAAAATACATATATATCAGACATATATTTTGTAGGACAATGGAGAGGCAACAAATGGAAAATACATGATCAATTAGAATACATGTATAACTTCCAACAAAAGTTATCAGTGTTCCTGTTATTTAAACATGCTAAGGATTGTGATACATTCTTATGTTTTATAATTTGCACTGTGCCATGAAATACTTTAAAACATAACAGAAAAACAAAGTAATCTTACAATATTTTAAATGCATCTGCATAATATCATATGCACTTTAGCATATGTGCAGCAGATGTTTTCTTATATTAAATATAGGGAAATATGTTTCTTTCAGAGTAGGAGAGTAGGTGATGAACAGAGGGTTTTGCTGGATTCAGTGCATGAAATGCAACAAATATATCAAAATACTGCTAACTTACAATAGGTATATCTGACCTTTATAAAAAAAAGGGGGGGGGTTCTGATAATTGTCATAATCATCCACAAATAGTTTTACAACATCATATAAAAGAACACAAAGGTTTTTCAGTTGTGTCTCTGGCTCATCTTTCTTAGAAATAATTTGAGGTATAATCATGTAGGATAAAGATGTTTTTGTTTTAAACATTTGGGGAGGCATCTTCTAAGTTGCATGAATGAACTGGACGCCACATTTTCAGTATTTAGTCATTGCAATCTGTCAGAGCTATTTATCAAAGCCCAGTATATTTTTCATAAATGCCCCTAATCTAAGGCTCACTTCCTTTCTTGTTTAAACCCGGTTAGATTTAGTTAATTTCCAGGATACCACCTCGGTTCCTGTTCTAGTATTGATAGTCAGCTGCTCAAAACTGCTTAATAACCAGTGCAACACCAGCTGAGCATCTGACTTCATACATCTTCAGAAGCTTTTTCTTCAGCATGCTCATTCTGAGGTGGGGAAAATAATTCCTAGATCTAACTGTGATTCACGCAAATTTCGGTGAGATTTATGCCACTTAGGTGAGGGGAATTATGTCCTTCTCAATGATTCAGTGCCTGCTGTAAGAAAAACATGGATAACTATTTGGGGGTGTACACTTAAATTTTTTCTGTTTTACACATGGAGGTTGGTATGGAAATGTAATTGAAAACATAAATAATAAATGTATTACTGGCACAGAAGGTAGATGTAGTTTCTTGAGTTGTTGGCTCATGCCTGTGGGAACAGCAGGGTGGCATATTTTTCATGTGGTTTAAAATCCAAGCTGTTTTAAATATTACTGAGCACCAAACAAATTAGTAACTGAAGTCTATTAAGCTTCCTAAGAATTTCCTTCTTGGATTTTACCTGGGACTAGCCAACTAAAACCACACTAGTTCACTCATCCTTCTGGAATTACTTAGTACATTTCTAGGCTTTCTGATGTGCTCATTTCCATGCTATCTGACAAGCAATGAGTATATTCTTGTAACGCAGACATCTCCCTTTAGCAACCAAGGCACTGAGGTTCATAGGATCTTGTTTAAATCACATAGGAAGTCAGTAGCAGGATTTGGAACAGCCTAGATCTTTTAAGGCCTAGACTTATACTTGAGCCACAAAAACCTTCTATACACCTTTCAATGGCTAATTCATTGGCAACGCTTTTCCCTTATATTGGCCAGTGAGACCCGAAAAACACGTTTATGACTTCTCTAACAGCATTCTACTAACTAGCGGGTAAATATTTTCAGTATCAAGGACATGAGCAAGCAAACAGAGTCCAGCCCCACAGCAGCACAAAAGTGGCTAGCCATCTGTGAGCCTCAAAAGGTTCAGAGGTTCAATTTGGAGACCTACCAAAAAGTTCAGATACTTACAGAGCTTATCCAAACGATCTGAACCCTCAAGAATGCAGACATAGGCCTCCTGAGAACAGACTTTTTAGTTAGATTTCCATTTCTTTCTGTTTCCTTCTATGCCAGAAATGCAAGAAAAATAGCCTTTGTTTTAGTTTAAGGGTGTTTTGTTGTTTTTTTTTTTTTAATTCTTGGTGTTTTTGTTTTGTTTTGTCCTTAATTTGAGAGTTCTAAGTGAACCCAGAAGCATCACACAGGAGCACAGATTTACACTGATGCAAAGTGTAATAGGGGTCTAATCAAAACTCCTAAAGGTTTAGTTTGAATTTGTGGGTGTATGTGCCCACATACGCACATAACTTACTTTTCAGTCTATACTCACTGGCCCCTCCAGAGGGGATACTGTTGCAGTTAACTTGTCCCCATATAAAATAGGTGAGAAATTCACCACTTGTTGCCCCAGTGGATTGCTCTTTGAATATTTTTCATTGACCACCAAAAATCCAACCCACTTAGACATTACATTCAAAATCTGTTTGCCTCTCCACATAAAGTTATATAGGGTGAATTCAGTAAAGATTACTATTTCACTCACCCATATGCACGACTGGGAGGGAGCAATGATGAACAAATGCTGATGTAGTTCTTATCATTGCTACCTCTAAGTCTTATCTTTTAAATACACAGTAAATTGGAATTATTTTTTCCTGTTTGTGTGTCAGGACAGCATACCATGGGTTGGTCTGCACTAGATGGTAGAAGTAGGATCAATTAATTACCTTTCCACTGTATTTGGTAGCTCGAAAAATGTTGTGTACTGCCCAGAACATTAAGTGACCTGTCACAATTTAATGCTTGAATGAAAAATAACGGAGTTTTCTTTTTCTTTACCTGCTCTTTTATTTTTTGGTGTTTATTTTCTTCTGGTACATCCTGAATAGTAATGAATTGTTTTACAGAAAGGAATAGGATGAAATCCCAACTTTGGGTACTGAGACACTTGAGAATGCCACTTTGTCATTTGTCAAAGTGGGATCACACATGAACATTTCCTGGTCCATTTCAGCACAGATCCTAAACATCAGTACAAGGGGAATCAAGATGTAGCATAATTTCTGTACTCCACAGAAAAAGAGAATGTAAATTATTTAGGCTTCAGACCAAAGAAAGCCCAAGAGATTAGCTATAACTTTTGACAGTATTGTCTGTGAACTCATGACCAGTAAATTGGCACTGTAAGTTGGTATTGCTTTCTTTTTTTGTTTGTTTGTTTTCAATAAAATTATTCAGTAAATGTAAATGAACTTTTAATTCTTTACACCTTTAAATGGTATAAGATCATGAAAGTGAGAAAGAGAAATATAGAAAAAAAGTTTTAGAAATGCATATTAACCTCTTTGTAAGTGCACAGCCTTTCTCAAATTTTCTAAATATAGCTGGTTTTATTCAAAAATTTTGAACCTAATAGCCTTAACACATTGTGCAAAAATATTTTCTCAGGTTCATTGTTCACAAGCATTTTCCTTTCACTCCTCATGCCCCACAATTTCTCAGTTTAACTAAACACATAGGAAATTAACAAAGTCTGTGACCTAACAAGTGGCAATTCATAAATTCATTAGATTAAAAAAGACTAGTAACATAGCAATTCCTTTAATAGGTTTCCTTCCAATCTCTAATTTACATTTCTGTCTACCCTGGCAAAGATATTACTTCGTTAAGACTTTTTTTCCTAAATTAGAGAAGTTTTAATGACTTCTCTTATTTATTACTTCCATATGAAAGTAGTTATCTTTCTTGCAAATGGAAATGAGACCCAAAATTGCAACAAATGGGGCCAAGCCGTTGAGTGCATATGTTCCTTTTTGGAGAAAGTATACATGCCTGATTGAATTAACTTTAACCTCTCTGTCCATTGAACAGACATCCTCTAATGTGGGGGCTTTTAAAACTGTTCTCGTTAAATTTATTTTGAATCGCTGAGAGCATTCTATCACGGTTTCAGCAAATAACCTCTGATAATATTAAACACCTGGTAAGCACAGTACTCAGGGGACTTCGTGCTGCTGTGTTTGACCTCTGACCTCCTACAGTGAAGTTCGGCCCTTGTGATCCACTCAGATGCAGACAAGAAAGCTATTCTGACGGAAAACACCTGCTTGCAAAGGCTAACCCCAAGCCAGTGCATGGCTGAAAAAAGTCAGCTGGGTAGAAAGAGAACAGAGCCCTGTGCA
Source organism: Perdix hodgsoniae (assembly GCA_035772895.1). Lineage (NCBI taxonomy): Eukaryota > Metazoa > Chordata > Aves > Galliformes > Phasianidae > Perdix > Perdix hodgsoniae. The sequence goes on from JAPSGF010000027.1 coordinate 1,854,166, forward strand.
GGTGTTTCCTGCATGATGCAGTGAAAATATATATATATATAAATAAGAGGGAAAATAAAGGATAATATGGGTAATAGTTAGGTGCTTCCTCAGTTGTTTATTTGGGTTTACATAGCTCAAGTTTCTCCTGGTAGAAGCTGAGGAAATGAAGAAAAACCTACTGGTTCTCAAGGGTAGGCTTGATGGGCTTGGGCAGAGTCAGCCAGAGCAGATCTGAAGCCCACTGGGCTCCAGTGGAACATATAGCAACAACAAAAGAAAAACAACATGGAGGCTTCGTCCCTTCTTTCCTATCCACACAGCCTTCACTGCTGTGTGTGTGTTCAGAATATATAATAAATAAATAGATAAATAAATAATAAATAAATAGATAGATAAAAACAAAAATGAATGGTTTCTTCCTCAGGAGAGTCTTTTTGTGTCTTATTTTCCTTTTATTGAAATGTCTTCTAATCTACTCTTGCTTAAGAAATGTGTCATAAACAAGGAGGTAAAACCAGAAACAACAAAACTTCCTGCTAGGGAAGAGAAAGAGGTAAATCCTATTTATTAAGAGAGTATCATGAAATAAAGTGACAGGAACGGAAACCTAACCCTTTTGGAATTCTTCCATTGATTTCTTCATAGACTTTTTTCCAAGGTCATTGTTGGTCTTGAATGTCACTCACTCACACACTCATGGGCTGTCAACATACTTCTGTTCACCTGATGATAGTGCCTTCAGCTGGCCTCAATAAAACCTTTCCATTTCCAACAGTCTCAGCTCTGGAGAGCTGAGATATTAAACAACCAATTCTGGACCATTTAAAAAGAGAAGAGCAGCAGGGGTAGAGGGAAAGGAATAGCTGTTTTTGTGCAAGAAGACTTCAACTACAACTTGTCAGAATTCATTTCTGCTTTGCATTTTATAACCTTCCAGTCCGACTTGCTTTTCATCACTCTAGCAAATAGTGGAAAGAAAGAAAGAGAAAGAAAAAGAGAGGAAGAGAGAAAAAAAAAAGGAAGAAAGAGGGGGAAAGAAAAAGAGAGGAAGAGAGGAAGGAAAACGGAAGAAACGGAGGAAGAAAGAAAGAGTGACAGAAGGAGTGTAACAAAGAAGAAAGAGAAAGAGAGAAAGAGAGAAAGAGAGAAAGAGAGAAAGAGAGTCAGGAAGGAAGGAAGGAAGGAAGGAAGGAAGGAAGGAAGGAAGGAAGGAAGGAAGGAAAGAAGGAATGAAAGAAAAGAAAAGAAAAGAAAAGAAAAGAAAGAAAGAAAGAAAGAA
>JAPSGF010000027.1:1857753-1900996 GCA_035772895.1 Perdix hodgsoniae
AAAAGAAAAAGAAAAAGAAAAAGAAAAAGAAAAAGAAAAAGAAAAAGGAACATCAGCTTTAGATAAAACCATCCCCAACAGCTGGTAATGAGATTAGTCAAATTGTTAATGAGAAAGGTAAAAAGCCAATAAGAGATTTAGAAAATACATTAGTTGTATCTGTTGTCTTCTTCTTGGGTATTTAGCACACGTAAAATAATAGAGGTTAAGATTTTTTTGTTTGCACCAATGGTAGATTATTTCAAAAGTTCTTAATGCAGTCACATTTCTTGTGAAGAAACAGATTCCCAAGACTGAGCAGCAGAACACTGAGACCCTTGACCTGGTGTGGTAAAGCTGTTCTTACCTCACTAAGATTTTGTCCAAAGCAAGTTTCAGTATTTAAAAATGTAAAATGAAAATAATTTTCTTACCCTGCTGCTCTGTTTGGATCACAGAATGACAGACTAATATAACCATAGAACATCAGTAGTTGGAAAGCACCTCTAAAGACCATCTAGTCCATCACCTTGCTAAAGCAGGTTCTTTACAGTAGGTAACACAGGAAACTGTCCTGGTAGGTTTTGAATATCTCCAGAGAAGACTCCACAACCCCTTTGGGCAGATTGTTCCAGTGCTCTGTCACCCTCAGGGTAATGATGTTTTTTCATAAAATGGCCTGGTTGAAAAGGACCTCAGATTTTTCTCATGTTCAGATGGAACTTCTTATATACCAGTTGGCGCCCATTTCCCCTTGTTCTGTCACTAAGCACCACCAAAAAGAGCCTATTCCCATCCACTTACATCTACCCCTCAGCCTTCTCTTTTCCAGACTGAACAGCCCCAGGTCTCTCAGCCTTTCCTGATACAGGATATGCTTCAGGTCCCTAATGTTTTTGTGGCCCTCCAGGGGATCTCTCTCCAGTATTTTCCTGTCTTTCTTGAACTTAGAACTGGACACAGTACACCAGATATGGCCTCACCAGGACAGAATAGAGGGGGAAGATCACCTGATGACAACACTCTTTAATGCACCCCAGGATACCATTGGCCTTCTTGGACACAAGGGAACATTGCTGTCTCATGGGCAATACATTGTCCACCAGGACAATCAGCTCCTTCCCTTCAGAGCTCCTCTCCAGCCAGTCAGCCCCTAACCTGTTCTGATGATTCTGGTTATTCCTCCCCAGGTGTAGGATTACATCTGCCCTTTTTGAATCTCATGTTTCTTTCTGCCCAACCCACCATCCTGTCCAGGTATAACTGAGTGGCATCACAGCCTTCTAGTGTGACAGTCATTCCTCCTAGCTTAGTATCATCAGCAAACTTGTTGAGGGTGCACTTTATCCCATCATCGAACTCACTGATGAATACATCAAACAAGATGGGACTGACCTCTGGGGAACACAACTAGTTACAGATCTCCAGTCAGACTCTGTGCTGAGCTCTGCAAGCTAGCCAGTTTTCATCCACCTAACTATCTCACCTATCCCACATTGTCTAAGCTTCATCAAAGAAATTTATCGGAGACAGTGACAACAGTTTTGCTAAAGGCAAGGTAAACAACATCCACTCCTCTCCCCTCACCTACCCAGCCAATGATGACATCATAAAAGGCTATCAGATTGGTCAAGCATGATTTCCCCTTGGTGAATCCAAACTGACTACTCAGGATAACATTTTTTTTTTCACTTGCTTAAAGATAACACCCAGAATAAGTTGTTCCATCACCTTCCCAGGGATGGAGGCTGACTGGGCTGTAGTTTCCTTTGTAAAACTCACTGGAAAAATAGAAAACAGAACATAAAATGCCATTTCTATGATAAACTAAACAAAATGATCAAAAAACTAACAAAAACAAAGCAAAAAAAAAAAAAAAAACCTGCACAGCAACAAAATAAGAAAAACAGTAAAACAAACAAATGAACTGTGATTTCCTGCAGACCTCAAGGGATTCACAGAAAGATTTCCTTTTACTCATCATTCTGATTTTCCGACAACACTGAGCTTTTGTATCTCCTCCACTCAAAAAAAAGCTGCATTTTGTACAAATGAAGAATGAGTTCGAGGCAACCACAAATTAGATGGGACAGTCTAATCTCTATTGGTAAAACATGTTCACAGTAACAACATAACAATAACTCACTGGTAGAGACCTTGAAAAGAAAAGCAGCACCTATGCAGTTGTTCTCTAATCAGTCACATGTACAGATTTGCTATAAGTTCAGAAGGGAAGCATAATTTCTTTTCCTACTGCCTGCCAAATGCGTAACTGTCGCTGTTTAGGAAAGAATGTTCTCCTCTTTCCCAGCTTGTTTAAGTGGCAAATTACTCTTTCCTTAGTTTTGTGGAAAAACACATTCTCTCTGGGAAGCAAACCTGATAGCATGCATGCTTTGATTTTTATGCCCTTTCTATTAAACAAGTTTGGCTGAGTAAAATGTGATGTCTGTTGGTCCTACACTTGATTGTAATCAAATAGTAAAGGCCTGCCACAGTTCTCCATATATCAACATGCAGTATTTTCCAATACTGTATTACTCAAATAATTAGTGATACATTCACAAAAGTTCTTACTTCTTCCTTACTTCCATGGTGGAAAACTTCACTTGAGCAACTCTGAAAAAGCAAAGAGAAAGGAAAAGAAAAAGAAGGTGTAAGAAGGTGCATAAATTATTGCAGCCCTGGGGCAGTGTGTGAGTTTTACGGGGCTATTTATTTTGCTTTCCAATAAAAATGTATAATAGACCCACTGGACCTATTACTTGCCCACTGGACCCATTACCTCGATTGAACAAGGGTAGCACAGCTTAAAGAAAGGGCTGATTGGCAGTCTAGCCTCCTCCAGCCCAGCCTGGGCTGCACCAGGGCTTGCAGCCTGCCACTGCTCCTGCAGAGTCTGGTTCACACCTTTCCCAAAGTGAGAAAATGCAAAGGCAGATAGATAGGCTGCAGGAAACCCTGGCGCCAGAGTGGCAGTGCAAAAGCACATTATGGCCATAAGGAAAAGCATGTGTGAGTTTTCTGTTGTTCAGCCAAGTATCTTCACAGCCAGGTTTGGCCGGGCAGAGTGTGCTGTATAGCCCTGGCTGGGACATGGTATCCTCAGGTAGGAAGGGATTATGCGGTAATCTCTTCTGTGTAAAGCCCTAATCTAGCAAAGTGCTGAGCATTGGCATCACAGTACAGTCATACACAGAAGTCCAGGTTTACATACTTAAGGTTAGGTATATATGAAATTACTCTCCAGCTAGACTATCCTCATTTTTCAAGCTCTGATTATATTAATACAGCGCTTAATGCTTTTTAAGGTTAAGCACATTTTACACAAATTTCCAGACTTCATTAACCACCATAAACTTAAAATTTAGGAAAAATATTTTTAATATTTATAATTAGAAATACAATATTTCATACAAGTTAAGTTTCATATCACTGATAGCTTGCTTGTGATGGCTTTTACTGATGCAAAGCGACAAAAATGCCTTTTCCTTTATACTCCCGGGAAGGGGAAAAAACCCATCAGTTTTCCATGGAAGGTCTGTAAAACTACAGAAGTAGAATAAATGAAAGCCTATTTTTTCCATTACTGGAAAAAAATCTACTAAAAATGATCTGATCACAATGGTTCTGGCTCCATGAAATCAAAAGATTCAGTTGGATTTCTTCTGGAAAAAAGTGGGGATAATTTTTAATAACAATATAAATTCTTAACATAGAATGAATAAATAGAAGGAAGTGGGTTTTTTTTGTTTTTTTTTTTCCCCCTATTTATTTATTTACAATATTAGAGCCAGTTTATCAAGCCTGTATTATGTAAGCATAATACCCAAATCTATCAGGGTATTCAAATGCCCTTTTATAGCCATAATGACAGTACTGTGGAACAAAATGCCCACATTTAAGTAGTTTTTTTTCATTTGCAAACCTTAAAAACTCATACAAGGAAGGTAAGTATCATTATTTGTCTTTCAAAGTTGTGGAACCTTTTGAGAAGTGGATTACCTGTCTAAGGAGATACCAACAGATATAGGTAAGGAATGTAAGTGATTGAAAACACTCTTCCTTCAGCACATGGAGAATGCACTTTCACTGCTATTGAAAGCACCTTCAACAGAAATTTGCTTCAGTCTACGTTAGTGAATCATGTTCCCTCTGATTCACTTATGTTTGAACTTGTCAAGTTTGTATGCAAATACCTCAAGATACCTTGATACACATTGTTGTATCAATACAAAATGTTGTCCTCATAACTGAGCCACTCTCCCTACTGTCCGTTCCTTTCTCAGACACCACACAGTTTGCTCTACATCAAATCAGACCTTTACAGCATCAGACTTGGAACCATTATTATCCCCATTACTCCTAGTTTAGGTCCCACTGAATCAGGCCCAATAATCAATTTGGAAGCAGTGAAGGTGCATTTCAGGCCTAGTTCTCATATGAAGGGAGAGAAACCACATATTGTCATATAGTTCCATTTGTTACCTTCCCCAAAAGGAGGTCTATTTGTTCTTACTGCATTGTTCTTTAAAGTAAAGTTAATGGTACTGAAATACCAGAACATACCAGAGTATGAAGTTGCTTGGCTTCCTCCTCTGGCAACCAAGGTCATAGGAAACAAATATAGTGTTTCTACTGCTTTAATTCATGCTCTGATTAATATACATATATGTTATTACTATTGCTTATTATTGCTATATTGGCCATATTGGAGTTCCTTCTTATGTACACAACTTGTAATAAAAAGCTCTTATTTGGCATGGAAGCAAGTTGGAGAAAGGAATAGTGTTTGTTGTTGCTCTTTGAGTAACATATTCTTGTTGGAACTGACATTTCTGTAACTTTACACAGAAAAAAACAATTTTCTACTGTTCTTGGAAACCTCTGAACAACAGTTAGATGCCTGGAATAGACTTAGAGACTTTGTCTTATTTACTATTTGTTTTTTTAGTGTGTAAAACAATCAGTGTAGGGAAATCACTTTAAGTGCTAACTAGGCTGCCAGTAGTGATTTGTACTTTAATCTTTTTAAAAATTTCTGGATGTTTTTGTCTCTATAAAAGAGATTGTAAAGATTGAGCATAATGTGAGTATGAAGCAGAGGATAAACTAGAATGAAATTCAGCCCTTGAGCCAGAGTCTGCAGCTGTAAAACAATCCTTCCTGGCCACCGTCTTGGCCCATAAATTGGGAAGGAAGCCACTGAACTTTGTATTCCTTCTTAGGGCAGAGAGAATCGTTCATATGCAGCTGCCAAACCAAAGCATTTTTTTAAAGAAAAGTTGGCTAAGCCTGAAGTAAATTAAACAGGTTTTGTTTCTTCTTGAAGAAATGAAATAGAAGAGAAGAAGTGTTTGGGCCAATTGAGAACAGAACACTTCGTTTAGAGGCCCTGCATATAAAAGCAAATGAAGCAAAGAGCCAGGTCCCAGAAGGAGGGAGATCTTTCCCTTCCTTTATCCAAGAGACCAGTAGTTAAAGTGCCATATAGGACACAGGAGACTTTCATTACATACTGCTTGTGAGAATTTAATGTATAGCCTAACTCCCAATCCAAAACTGCTTCTGCCATATGCTAGTCTCATTTTCTCAACTGAAGGATGTTGTATGGAACTGCATCTCCATCCAGTGACACAAGGCCATGATGTCCACGGGGAAGATGGGATTCAGTTACTGCATCAGGCCACCACACAATCATATAGGCTGGAAAGGATGTCAAGACCTCTCTGAACTCACATTCTGCTCAAAGCTGTTCTATTCAGATCAGGTTGTGCAAAGCTTTGTTCAGCTTAGTTTTGAATACCTCCAAGGATGGAGATTCCCTCACCTCTCTGGGTAACCCCTTCCAGTATTTGATCCACTTCATTATTAAAAAAAAAAAAAAAAAAAAAAAAAAGCCCTCTTATATCAAGCCACATTTACCTGTTTATCAGCCACTGTCTGCAGTTTTTTATCCTACCCCTGCACACCTCTGGGAAGATTCTGTCTCTGTCTTCTTAATATCCCTGTTATTTATCTGTAGACAGCAATGAGATCCCACTGAATCCTTCAATTCTGCAGGGTAAACAGGCCCATCTCTTTCAGTTTCTCTTCAGCTAGTGTGTCCTTTGCCCCTAACCAGATTAGTGGCCACTCATGAGACTCCCCTGAGTACAGAGGGACCCTGGTTTGGACACAGTATTTCAGACATGGTCTCACAAGTGTTAGATAGAGGGGAAGGATTGTCCCTTTCACCTGCTAGCTAGATAAGAATCTAGCTAGCACAGACAAGGATGCCTGTGATCCTCATTGCTATACAGGCACATTGGTGGCTTACGTTCCTCTTATATACCAGGACCCTCAAAGCCCTTTTCTGTGGATATGCTGTAGTTCAAATAGGAAGTCAATCCCTTGGTCTCTTTGTACTATTTTTACTTTTTCATGTGGTAAAATGTTAAAAGTACTTAAGCAGGCAGTGAACCTTACCCACCACCTTATTCCCCTGTGGTATTTTTTACCACTTAACATAATCATGTCAATAGACCAGTAAGAACAATCTGGCAAGCAGCTAAAGGGAATATTTGACTGATGTGTAGGAGGATAGGAGTGGTGTAATATTGTGTATTAATTGAGATTAACCAAAAAATTAATACCTCTAAAATTAAAGAGAAGTATGTTATAATGTTTAAGAATACGTTGTGAACTGTTATCAAAGAGTGAGCAAAAAGCCAAACAAGTTGTATAGCACCTAATGACATGCATTCAATGAACATCCCCTGAGGAGTTGCTGACACCACTACAAATTGCTTCATCATTTCAGTTCAGTTACAAATGCAGCCATGCAAAGATGGCTGAAAATCTCCCTTTCACTCTCTCACATACCCATACATACCCATGTACACACGTCCTCCCCCTTCTCATATTCACAGACATCTGATGCGTGATTTCCATAATGTGCTTAAGGATATAAGGAATTGCTTTAAAAGGCTAATTACTATCACTGTCTTTTTATACTGTTTTATAGATTGCAGAGACTCCCTGAAAGTTGAGTTATCATTTTATACTTTGTTTCCTGATAAAACACAGAATCATGACTTACAGACTTGCACCTTGTTTTTGTCCTCATTTAAAAACATTGTGCAAAGTTAATGGTTTGGGGGAAGGATGGAAAAACAAATATTGTACCAATATCCATGTGTTATATGATATATTACTATAAAGAACATATTGATGAAAAAGATATTATGAGTGATCTTAGCTTGGAAATGTTTTCATTAAGAAGAATACAGCTCATATAAAGAATGTGCACAACATATAAGATGGGCTCAAAAAATTTAATTATTTCTATTCAAATCATATTAAATTCAAAGTGTAAGTGAAAGCATTAGAATAATGGTATCCCAAAACACAACACCTTCCTCTTTATGTGAGAATTTTCACTTCAACTGGATCTATGAATAGTGTGCACATAAGCAATAATGTGTGTGAGTGGATGATTTGCAGTAAATATATGGAAATATATATTTAGATGTTTATATACATAATATATTTAAACTGAAATTGAAGCATTTTAAGTTAGATTAAGTGTTGAAATACCTCTGGAAATAGGATCCAAAGTGTACGGGTCAGGTTTTCATAAAGCTAAAGCTAAAGCAAGTGCTAAAAATATATCTGTCTTCTGTGGAATTTCAGCAGCATCATTAGCCATAAAAACGCTAAACTTCAAACAGTTTAACATTGCAGAGGTACAGTTTGTGAGGAATACGTGTGTGTATGCAACCCCAGCAGCTCCTTTTCATAAACTGGTTTCTGTGGGCATGGACTTCACATTTACACTTGAACAAAAGATGATATACACTATATTCAAGAAACAACTCTTCACAACTCAGGTTCTGCAGAGAGGAGGTGATGGGCAAAGTCATGTTCCCAGAAAACTTCTTTTCACTGCTCCTATCTGGTACACTAGATTTCCTGCTGCGGCCACCAGTATTGACTGTTGCATTATACAGAAGGTTGACACATACAACCCTTTAGGTTGTCTCTCTAGCCTGTGAACAGCATCTTCTTTGGACATGTTTAAGAGACAAAGTACACTTTAATAGTGCATTAAGACTTGTCTGAGCACACAGGATCTGACATACTCCGGGTGGTGGGTCGTGGTCACCTGACTAAATGATTTCAGCTTCTAAGTCCCTCAAAATGTTTTCTAAGCCTAATTCTCATGACATGTCATGACTCCCTCCTATGTGACAGAGAAAATGGTCTCAGAGTTTCCAAAGAAGAGATTCCCATTCAAAGCTGGCTTGTTGTCTTTCCCTTTGCCTAAAGATATTTCTATTCCAGTTATCATTTCCTTGCCTCTATGCTACTATGGAGTACAGTAGAATTTTACATGCAGTAGAATGAAGATGTCCTACATAAGATGTGCAAATCATATATTAGTCCACAGATTCTTATCAGTCTGTCTTTAAATGTTTTTAAAGGTTTAATGTCTAACTATTCACCGTTCTTGATGTTCATAACACATTGGCAACATACTCAAGATTAGACTACTTCCTTATAGGTGCTCCATGACTGATTTTATTGTGAAGAACAGAATATTAGGATCTATTGGATGATCATTAACAAGGTTCTTTGATTTAATACAGATTGGTATTTGATCTGTATAATTTAATGGCTTTATGGTGCTTATTTCTTTTCACTATGCTGTCCAGACATTTACTTTTACTGATGTCACATACTTAACCTGCAAAACTATCTGTAGAACTGAACTATTGCTCTCTGTGTGAGTTTGTGTTTATGACTGAGTTTCTATCTGCGTGTCATGAGACAATATGTTCCTGTGTATATATATACGTATAACATACACCTTGCATCATATCTCAGATTTCATTTGTTAGTTTTGTATGACATCTGTCTCTCTTATCTAGGTGTGGTAACTTGCCACAGAATTAGAAGGACTAATTAATGATCTTAGTTTTAACTCTGGACCTACAGGTCAAATTTTGCCCAGTTACTTAACTGTAATGGGAAATGCAGAATCTGACCTTGCAATTTTGTTCAGAACTCTATATACTAAGCTGTTAATAGAATTTGTTCCCTTCTATAAATGCAACAAAGTGAAAGTTGAATGAATTTTATTTGAATTTAAGCATGTAATAATTGAGCATTCACTTACAGCTGACCAACCAGACTGCGTATAACGTCACTGCAAAGAGCAACAAACCTGTAGAGGGCAACTGATCCTAATAATAAGCATTTAAAATAAGAGGAATGAATTCTTTAAAATCTATGCATGCCTCCCTCACTGCAGTGACTACAAATGGAGCCTACATAACCACCTCTATTAGATAGCTAAAATTAGGCTGAGACATGTCCCATCTATCTTAATGTCAAGACAAAATAATTCATTAATACCATAATGTGTCTTTACTGTTACTGTTCACAATCCTGAAATCTCTCCCAAAGTATCTCTGGCTCCACTGAGACTGGTTTTAAGTAACCCAAAGACTGGGCAGTAGGAATAGGGAGTGTGGCTGGAAATACATTAAAAATGAACCAGTTAATGTGTTTCTCAGTCTCTCTGAGATAACCATAACAGGTACAGAGAAACTGAATAATTAAAATGTTGACTTATAATAATTCATTTTTCTGAACAACTTAAGAAAGACACAGATGGAAGGCAACGTTGCCATTTTGCAACTACTCCTTAACAAAATTTTAGTATTGCTATACTGCCAAAGGCTGAAATGCCAGCTGGAAAGCGACATGCCAAAAAAAGGCAAGGGCATTGTGGCACACAAAGCTTATACATACAGGTGAGCTGCAGGTTTCAAGAATCCTATCTCTAGAATTAAGAAAACAGAGACTTAAAAATGCAGAACTACAAATGACTAATTGTATTTAGTATGGTCCTTTAACTTTGCTATGAACTACATTCACTGAGCATTCCGTTTGACTAACTTCAAAGTATTCATCAACGGATACCAAACCATGAATGTTACAGAGGGCAAAGGGGAAAGATTACGGAAGACAAATCAAGGGCATTGCAGATACCCTCAATGATAAATCCTGTAGGCCAGATACAATTAAACATCTTAAGAGTAATTAGGAGAAATAAAAGATTACCCAGAAGCTGTATAGGCAACAGTGTGTAAATATATATGTATTTAGATACATGTGAAAGAAAAGATCCCAAGTTTATGTCTGACTTTAGCCTGAACGGAAAAATCTGATTAACTGAAGAATCTGAAATACCTTGAAATATTTTTGAGATAATTAATTAATACCTTGCTTTATCATTTAATTTTGAGGACACACGGATATATTATGCCATGATTTGGCAAACCATAGCCAAGTTCAAGGAGGGTCTGTCTCAGCAGGGCTACAAGCCAAGAGGTAGATGCTAATGATATAAAGTGAGTAGAGTCCAATTAGGTTCACAGCAGGAAATATCTAACCAAAATGAAATATCATCACATTGTTTCCAAAGACACTTTGTAAGCATACAAGCAAGAATGTTCTAGAGCCCACCTCTTGGCTTGAACAGAGCAATAACTTCTGCTGTCTTGATTTTGTACTCTGCGGGAATTTCCTGTGACTTCAACATCACAGTCAATATGTCAGGTAAAGCAAGTGTGAAAAAAATGTTCAGGAATTATATAATCAGTTAAGACTGTCTTAAAAATCAAATAGTCCATACTGAGTTTGTTATAATTATGTTACTCATACTGCAGGAAATTAAGTCATTTACATTTAAGTGCTTATATGCAAATATCTGACAAAAGTCAGATTTCAAGTTTTTAGCCAATATCATATCTTGTAGAAATTGATAAAGGCCATAGAAGCATATACTACATCATACTTCAGGATCAGACATCTGAGCAACAATGTTTCTGGTGTTTATTTTGATCCATAATTCCCCCCAAGAATTTGGGCTCTGGAAAACCTACTTTTCATTCCTTCATTTCTACATTGTAAAAAGTGGACTACTAATTACAGCTTTGGAAAAATACAACTTCTGTCCACTGAATGAATACATTGTCATTCATGAGTTCAGTTTTTTCTTCTCATTTTGGTAAAGGAAGACAAAATAATTGGCATGAAAGGTTATGAGGCATTAGATAAAGGTCAAATGCCAAATTATATTAATTTATACAGAAAGGTATTTCCTGTGATTTAGCAAATCCCTGAGTAAGATATTCATATTTTACTATTCCTACTGTATTCTATACTAGCACATCAAAAAACCCAAACAAACAAAGAAAAAACAGGAAACATGGCTTATTACCACAAGCTTGTCTTTTCACCAAGTTCATTCCAATTCCATCTGTTTTAGCAAACTACAGGGGCAATTGCCTAATTACAGGCAATTAAAGGTTTTTCTCTATCAGAAGAGGTGACATGTGATATCTGATTTTTAATTATGAATAAATCTTGGTCTATTCATACCTGTAGTCCCCTAATTAGCTTCTAAAATATTTATGAAGGGTTTAAGAAAACAGCCCTGAATTTAATTTTATGTTTTTTTGAGCCATTACAGCATTGTCGTTAATATAATAATGGATATTATATGGGAAACTATAAGATATTTTAATTATCCAGTTGTTAGTTATAAAATAATGCCTAACTTCTCAGGAAAAAAAAGAAAAAGAAACATAAGCAGTTTTCATGTCTGAATAATATTTTTGTAGAAACTGTCTGAGGAAACTGTAAAACAAATCATCGTTAGATTTTTAATTTTTTATCACCAAATGATTAGCAAAAAAAATATGATAAATGAGAATACATTAAATACTGTTAATTGTCATTATATGTATATATAAAATCCAGATAAGAAGCTTTTTTAATAATTAGAAATACTTGCATATCAGCTAACAAACAACATATTTTTACAGGTTTAAAAATTGTTTCACAAATTCCAGTATATTGCAGTTTATGAGATTGTCATCAAACATTTTACTAGCTTACAGTAAAATATTTTGTAATCAAAAAGAGAGGACATTTCCCAATCTACAATATGTCCATGCTCTAAACATATTTTTTCAAGTAGGAAAATGTGAGAATGGATGTGATGGCAGCACGTATTCATTATTTGTGCAGACGTACCATTTTCAGCAAGCTAAGTAAAAACATTCAGCAGCAGCAATGTGTGGGAAAATATTTTACATACAAGAACTCATTTTCATATGGGTTCATTTTTACGGTAATTTTTTTGGAGACTAAGAAAAAAACGCCTGGATAAAGTTGATTTTAGTCTACATTACTTGTGAGGAAAATCACATACACAGACACCAACTGCCCCTGAATAACATTGTTTGGTTTTGATCAACCAAATATTTGTGTTTAAAGAAAAAACATACCATAAATGTTATTTGGAGGAAAAAAAAAATCATCAAGCAGAATACACTTGCAGGTTTTTACTTTGTTCATAAAAACACTTTTCAGAAACTGCGGAGTTTTTTAGTTTGACAGTATGTAGTTGTGCTCATAAAGAAAATGAAAGTCTGAAAGATGAATTCTCCCATTCAAAGACAATCTAAAGAGGAAGTAAGGAAAATAGATTATAGTGTTTAATATATTTGTATGTAGCATTATAAGGGCTATGCAAGACTGTACTCTGGTTTTATAGAAATGTAACATATCAGAAAATGATACTGTATTCTCATATGAATCCACCATCATAATAAAAAATGGCTTTTTTTTATTTCAGGGAAGTACACCTTCTACCAATTATGGAACATAAATTCATGTTACACTTTTGAAATGCATCCAAAAGAGCTGAATCACAGTAATTTTCAGTGGAAATACCAATAAACAACATGGTTTTACATGCATATATAAAAATTAAATACTTGTTTAAAGGCTAAAATTTGACTAAACTATTTTAAATGGCTTCTCCATTTCACAAACCGCAAGCACCTACACAAAATTAGTCAGTTAAGGTATCTAATGCTCTTAAAAGCACCGAAACAATAACTAACCATAAAACTTGCACTTCATTCTTAACCTCTTCCTACCAGGCACTTACTCTTGCTAAAGATTTACATATATTTAGTATAAATAGTTGTACTGATAGTACTCCATCATTCTGATCCTATTTTACTACATCATGTATAGTTTTAGATCCCATTCTAAATCCCATTCACAACAGTAGTGTCAAACAGTGAACAACGTTCTACATCTGTACATCTACAAATTATGCACCAATATTCCTTGAAATATACCTCCCATTCCTTGCAGCATGGTTCTGGGTGCAAATTACTCAAAGCTTGACCTTACTTGATATGGCTGTTTCCATTGAACCATTGAGCTTATCTGCAGCAGGTAATATTAGGGATGCTGTAGGTAAATGTCTGAAAGACTGGGACTTCATTTCCTAATAAAGGGGGCATGAAGCAGTGGGGAGTGGGGACAGAGTGGAGAAGGGACAGTATCTCCTTATCACCTGCACAATGAGTGCATACTAGAGCTCACCTGGGAAATCTCATGAACACTTTACCTTCTAGACACTGCTGTAACATCACAGATTTAACCAAAAGTGGCAGAAGACCACTGGATCCAGCAGTGGTCTGCATAGGCATATGGATCTTGCAAACATGCAAACATGATGTTTGTGTTCTTTAACAGACACCAGTACAGACTCATGGCCTAATGCCAAGCCACATCAACTTCTTTCACACTCTACCAGTTTTGCTTTCCAGAGTGTGTAGATGAGCAAATGTTAATAGCATGCAGAAGAGCTGATGAGAACAGAATTTCTGCTTTCAAAACTTGTTGGGAACAGGATTATGGCTAACATATTCAAGAGCACTTAAAAGAGGGAGGAACAGGCAGTTGGAAGTTCCAAGCACACTACCGGTGCCATTCGCAAATACCCACAGAACACAAAATGGAGATCCATTAAAAAGAAACGAGAACAGAGCACTAACTCAGCATCATTAATTGCAGGATAATGATGCTGTAATGCTCAGAGAAGCCTTGTAGTTCATCTATAAGTAAATACAAATAGAAACTGATGCATTTGTACGTGTTTTTCACAGATTATTAATATGCTACTAATAATAATTTTAATGTTAAATTTCACAGACGAAAAGGAATAGCCATGTGCACAAATGCATATATATGCACATCTGTATGTGTATTTATTTTTAAAAAAGGGAAATTGTGTGCGTCTCCACATGTGTGTGTACACATACAAAGTAAAGAAAAAAGTCTTTCAAACATTTGTCTGGGTGCACATGTATAATTTTTGGTCACTGGTAGCTGCAGTTAAATTCAAAATATTCCTAAGACTTTAGGACAAGTCTTTTTAGAACTCATGCTATGTGAGTAGCAAAAATGTCAATCACACTGCAAAAGGTAAACCAACCATAAATATAAACTCTAAAGTCTTGCTGTTTCTCTTCAAAGGAGCTTTAATCTGTGTTTTGCCACTCCATGTGCTTAATTCTAGCCTCTGAGAAACGTAGATGCATTTTTTTTTCAAGGGTTTAGCCAACACTTGCAACCTAAAAATCAATTATAAGACAAACAATAATAATAAAAAAATCTTATTGCATGCCATTAAAAAAAAAAAAAAAAAGATACAAAAGGTTAAGCAGAGCAGCCGGCATCTGCACACTAATGACATGATTGTTATGATAGGTGTTTGCTTTACCCTGGAGTGGTAACATTATAATTCATCCACCGCTGAATGAACGGGGACAATTAATGCAGTCAATGCGTCCCACGTGTTCCCTGCAGCATTAACAAGACAGCTCCAGGCCCCTTGGCAGACACGGGGCTGAAAATTGAGCTGGTTCCCCGGCCGAACGCAATCCTGATTGCCTCCATGGGGGCCACCTGCTGCTCCGTGCCGGCTGCCTTTGCGCCTGGGCCTGCTCCCTTAGCAGCACCCCAGGGGAGCAGGGCCTGTGACCACAGGCAGCTGAGGCCTTTCTGCCCATTGATGTGACTGGAAGGCCAGGCATTGCTGCTGCCCCAGCTGTGGGAGACACAGGGCTCCTTGAACAGCTGTGTTTTTTCTGGCACTCAAGGTGATAGGATAAAAGTTGATGGTGGTTCACCATGCCTAGCTCTACAGTCTGTCAGTATCTCATGACAATGGATGTGCAGTTATCTTGCCATTGTTCCACACACTAGTTGGATCTGTTTGATGGTGATGGGCACTCACTGCTTGGCATGCTTAGGTACGGGCAGGTGAAAATAGCTCACAGAAGCAGCAGAAACTTGGTGCTTCTCACCCTCCCAGACTGTGCCTGGGGAAACAAGATGGCTTCCAAAATGATCTGTTACTGAAGGGTAGTGTGTGGCAGTCATGGAGATCCATGCTTAAAAATAGGAGTCAGAAAAAGAGGTGAAAGAGGTGAGCGGTATCAGGTTTGAACTGCGCTGCAGGGGGACAGACAGGATTTGTTATTCTATAGTTCAAGCTTCTTGCAGAGGAAGTGTGAGGGGGTTTGTAATCTGCTTTCCCTTGTCTTCTACTAAGTGAAGAGCATTTGCTTCATGCATATTCCATTACCCTGCTGTTGCCTGCAAGCCCTCAACCAACTTAGTGGAAAACAAAGAAGTGTGCATACTTCTAGACAATATCTTGCAGGCCTAGATTTTTTTTTCTCTTAAGCAGTAAAAAATATTAGTTGGTATTTGCATATAATTCATAACATCTTAGACAGATCTCACATTTAACATGGAAGTTTATCACATGTATACCCCATTTATCTCTTCATGCCTGGATATTCATCTTCAGTTTACTGATTTACTTTATTTTCAAACACTCACTTCTTCCTTAAAGTGTTCCAACCAGAACTTGAAAATTTCTTTCAAATCTATACCACTGTTCCTGGATATTAACATTATGTGTTTGATCTCATGATGATTAGTGTTGCCATCCGAACCAGTTGGAATATGGTCAAGTTCATTTTCTGCATTTGGAGGCCACACAGCACATTTTGCACTATAAAAATATGAAAATCATAGAATCATAGAATCATAAAATTACTCAGGTTGGAAGAGACCTCAAGGATCATCAAGTCCAACTGCAGCCTAACCATAGTACCCTAACTCTAACAACCCTCTGCTAAATCATATCTCCGAGCACCACATCCAAACAGCTCTTAAACACATCCAGGGATGGTGACTCAACCACCTCCCTGCAGAGCCTATTCCAATGTTTAACCACCCAATTCCACGTATTATTCATATTAATTATTTGTTTTCATCTGAGGCTAGACTTGCTGTGGTATATAACAGATGTGTCATTGCTATAAATTTTCAAGAAGTGAAATTTCAGTTCTGGAGAGATACATATGTTGCCAGAACATTTCATCAAGATGGGCACAAAATCCCTCCAAAGTACCAGACAGAAAAAAAATAGAACCAATGTTTCAGGATTTTCTTCCCCCTCTGTATGCCTAAGTACACTTTAAAATCTGGCATTTAATATATAGATGATTCAGTCATTCTTCCCATGAGTTACAGAGTCTAAGCAAGTTTGAGATCCTAGACTTCTGTGTCTCATCTTCCCTTCTAGAAAATAAAGATAAGACAGCTTGCTTGCCTCAGAGAGATTCAGAAGATAGAAATGATGCTACCATGAGAGGTGCAGATAATGGCATGTCTATGCATTGCTATGTAAGCAGAAGAATATACGGTGGAAATTCCTCACGAGAAATAATAATATGGCATTATTCAAAATCTGGAGAACAAGAGGAACAGGGAGGGGAAGATGATTCCTCTGAAAGTAGTATGTGGAAACTGGTAAGTGAAATACCATCTTTCAAAGAGGAAACCTTTTTTTTTCCCTTTTGCTAAGATTGAAATGATATTTTTTCATGGGATGAAAAAAATAAGACTTTAAAGGAAACAAAATTGTACTCTGAGAATTGTCATTCATTAAAAGTATTTCTCTAATGGTTCCACAAGAAGAAAACTCAAATGCCCTAACTCCCCGACCAGAGCCCACCCACCGAGTCATCTGCATCCCCAGTGGAAACAGAACATTTTGATGTCATGAAAATAATATTAGTGCAAGAAATTCAGATTCCTAAGGATATTAGAGTCTTTTCACTCTTGAATTAATGATCAAATTTAGTACAGAATAGCAGAGAGCAAATTTTTTACTGTGCTGCTCAAAAACCAACTAAAAATGAATGTATTGGCTTTAGTCTGGTTGCCATTTGATATGACAAGTATCACCTTTGATATAATTAGAGATTTTAATGGAGAAACCTGAAAGCAGGAAACACAGAACTTTGAGCTATAAACAGGAGGGGGACGGCTGTTTACGAAGGTGAATAGTGATAGGATAAGGGGGAATGGTTTTAAACTAAGACAGGGGAGATTTAGGTTAGATATTCAGAGGAAGTTTTTCACTCAGAGGGTGGTGACACACTGGAACAGGTTTCCCAAGGAGGCTGTGGATGCCCCATCTCTGGAGGCATTCAAGGCCAGGCTGGATGTGGCTCTAGGCAGTCTGGTCTGGTGGTTGACCCTGAACACAGCAGGGGCGTTGAAACTAGATGATGGTCCCTTTCAACCCAAGTCATTCTATGATTCTATGATTATATTCTCAGAGGTTCAACAGGTAAAAAATAATTAAGGGGTATATGATGTACTACTAATAGTAAATAATCAATTTTACACTATACAGGTGAGAGTCATTGTGCTTTTTAAGTCCTTGGAGTTACTAAAAGGCAATATTAATCTATTGAGATATCTCTTTTATTCTCTTAAAGTTTACAAGAACAGAAATAGCAATGGCTTCAGAAAGATGTTCATTGATCTATTAAGTGCTATCCTGGGATGAGGGGAAGATGTTAGCACATTTTCTTTAATTGCTTTCAATTTGAATAGAGTTTGAATATGTAGCATATTTTTTCTAAATCTAACCCAAAACCTAAATTTACAAGCCACTTTCCACTTAAAAAAATTCCTACAGTTTTTTCAGTGAGTTAAAACCTGTATCTGATGCTTGTGAAGAGAACAAAATTGGAGTATAAACATTAAATGTCAGAAGCTGTTTCCATGCTCTTCAGTTTCACTTCTTGGAATGATAAGATTGTAGAGTAAAAATCTTTGTTATAATTCAGAGAATGCTGGATATTGAATTCCTTTCTGTGTGGCTATACTAGATGCTCATACAGAGGTAACCACTGTCTTTCAGGATTAGTTGCGTCCATAATGCACATATGATAAATTATACATGTGAACATAATGTACTCTCATAAATTATTATAGGCTATAATAGCCTTGTGTTTTATGGTAATGTATAATGGCATAGAAGTAAACAATATATTGCCCAAGAAGATGACACAGTTTCTGCCACTATGAAACAACAAATTAAAAGTTCTAAAGAGAAGAATGCTTGATGACAATTCCATTCATTCATAGAATCATAGAATTATAGAATCATAGAATTGCTAGATTGGAAGGGATCTTAAAGATTGCCATTGACACCCACTAGATCAGGCTGCCAAGGATCCCAACAAATTTGGCCTTAAATGCCTCCAGGGATGTGATATCCACCTCTCTGGGCCACCTGTTACAGCACCTCACCATCCTCTGAATAAAAAACAAAATTTCTAACATCTAACTTAAATCTCCACTCTTTTAGTTTTAAGACATTTGCCCTTGTCCTATCAATATCAGACCATATAAAAAGTCAGTCCCACTTCTGCTTATAATATTCCTTCAAGTACTGGAAGACTGCACTGAGATCTCCACAAAGCCTTCTCTTCTCCAGGCTAAACAAGCGCTACTCCCTCAGTGTTTCTTCATAGAAGTAGTGCCCCAGCTCCCTGATCATTTTTGTGGTCCTCCTCTGTGTGCAATCCTACAGCTTCACATCCTTTCTGCACTGAGGGCCCCAGGCTTGGCAAAATACTCCAGATGGGGCCTCACAAGGGCAGAGTAGAGGGGGCAAACACCTTCCTGACTATATTCGTCATCCCCTCTTTTTATGCAGCCCAGGATACTGTTGGCTTTCTGGGCTGCAAGCCCACACTTCTGGATCATGTCCAGTTTTTTTTTTTTCTACCAGGAACCCCAAGTCCTTCTCCACAGGTCTGAAATTTTTTGCCCAGTCCTTCTTACTAAGAGAAAGCTAAATAATAACTTCTAACTGTGGTTTGAAAAGGGCTAGAAATGTGGGACAAAGGAGGAGTAGGATGTCAAAGAACTGCAAGATGCAATAGTTATATTTTATCCCAGGGTTAAAATGTAACATGAAAACTGAGGGGAAATTTAAATAAACTTTCTTTTTACCTCAGCATCGACATACATCATTTAGGATGCTGCTCTCCAACATGTATCTATCCCAAGAAGAGACTGTGGGATGACATTCAGTAAAAAGTATTATGCAGTGTCAGAAAGGCTGCCAGAACCCAGACCAGGAAATCTGCAGTTGTATGTCTCCGGTGCAAAAACAGTACACCTCACAAGGGCACATGGAGTTACATTTAATTTTATCTTAAATTATCTAAAGTTCCAAGGATTATGGAAATAACTATTCAAAATGTTGGCATGCCTTAGGATTTAGAACTCTTTTCTGTTTAATTAATTTTTTAAAAATTAAGGCAAAAGTACATTGATCTTCATTCAATTTTTCTCAAACAAAATTTAAGTTGTGCAGCAGAACTGTACTGTGAACTGATGTGGACTTGAGGTTAGGAAATGGAAAACAATAAAGTACCTTCCCATATATTTTAGTGAACAGGTGGACAGGTCTATTTCTCTTCTACCCACTCCCCCCCCCCCCCCCCCCAAAAAAAAAGACCAGCTTTTTTGAGACTAAAATGGAAAAAAAAAAAAAAAAGATATTTTTTTACAGCCTACATAAATCTCACTGTGCCAAGTCAACTGTAGGAAAAATAGGTCACCACTCTAGTCTAAATATTCATTTCTATGGATCTAGAACTGCAGTGTAAACAACAGTGTGTTCAGGAAAATGTTTGTGATGAAACCAGAAATACCATACATCAGAAAGGCTAGAAAAATTTTTACTTCCAGACATTGAAAATCATCTATTCTAATTTATTAGGTTGTTGTAGAGGTCTGGGAACTTTTTAATATGCTGTTTTAATTGAATGCTATCTGACTGCATACTGTCATCTAAAAAAAGAGTAATTTTCTTGACAGTTCATGAATGGACTGTAGTCTTTCTTTAAGAAACACTGTGCTTTAAAACATGGCAGCAGATCCTACCGTATGTTTTGCTGATGTAGTTCAGACTTGCGTAATATCCTACCGTATGTTTTGCTGATGTAGTTCAGACTTGCGTAATATGAACTTGCGTATTATTTGAGTTGCTTATATGTTAAAATGCTGCAGCAGTTAGCACTATAATCAACTAATGTTTTAGTAGGAGCAGATGTAGAAAGGAAGGTTGGTTACTAGAGATTCAATAGTTACCAAGTGAAAGCCATGTGGTAAATGTAGAAAACAATAAAGTAACAGATAATGATGATAGATGGCTTGTTGGAAAATATTATATCAGAAAATTTTTGTTATTTAAGAAATAAGCAGTGATCAACTATTTCTATTGTTGTAAATGAAGAAACTGAGAGTCAGGGAAAAGTGACTTGTAAAAGAGCAGGGGTGACAAACACAGTGACATTTCTTGGCTGTGGTCTTTGGATTACTCAACAACAAGCTAACAGTTGCTGATCTGGGAAAAAAATAAATAAATAAATAAAAATTGAAAGAATCACACGATCTAAATAAGTGCACTGGAGATGCATGTTACAACATGCTTAACTGTAAGTTAAGAGCAGTGCTTCATGTGCTGGGACAACTTCAAAGAGCAGTTGAGTAGTCAGGATGCCCAGCCTATCTGGTACTCCACCACCAGTCAAGGGAAGAGTCCCTAATATAGGGACGTTAAAAACAGTGCATTTTTTTCCTGGAAGTGGTAAAATAAGCTATCACAGCTCCCACTGACTTTGTCACAAGTTGCATCAGGTCAAAGCAGTTAAGAGGCAGTTTGCAGAAAAAATAATTTATTGCAATAGCACATATCATGACAGTTCACTATGGAACCAAGGTTGTTTGGCTTTCCTTTTAAAGATGGCAATGAAGAACAGATTCCCTCATTATTTAAAGATACACCTCATTTTATCTTAAAAAAGGCCTAAAGTAAGACTTCAAAGGGATAGGGTTCCTTCCATTTATACGAAAGGGAGCAAGGAGGACCCAGGGAACTACAGGCCGGTGAGTCTCACCTCTGTGCCTGGGAAGATCGTGGAACAGATCATCCTGGACGACATGTTTGATCACATGAGGAATGGGCGTGTGATCCATGACAGCCAGCACGGCTTCACCAGAGGAAAGTCATGCTTGACCAATCTGGTGGCCTTCTATGATGGAGTGACAGCATTGCTGGACAAGGGAAAGGCAACTGATGTCATTTACCTGGACTTGAACAAAGCCTTTGACATTGTCCCCCACATCCTTATCTCCAAATTGGAGGGATGTGGATTTGATGGGTGGACCACTCGATGGATAAGAAACTGGTTGAAAGGCAGCAGACAGAGGGTGGTCATCAATGGCTCAATGTCCAGGTGGAGGCCGGTAACGAGTAGCGTCCCCCAGGGGTCTGTCTTGGGACTGGTGGCTCTTTAACATCTTTATCAGTGACATAGATGACAGAATCGAGTGCACCCTCAGCAAGTTTGCTGATGACACCAAGCTGAGTGGTGTCCACGTGGCTGAAGGAAGGAATGCCATTCAGAGGGACCTCAAGAGGCTAGAAAGATGGGCCTGGGTGAACCTGATGAGGTTCAACATGGCAAAGTGCAGAGTTTTGTACTTGGGCCAGAGGAATCCCAGGCATCCATACAGACTGGAAGGAGCAGTCCTTGAGAGCAGCCCTGTGGAGAAGGACCTGGAGGTCTTGATTGATGAAAAACTTAATATGAGCCAGCAGTGTGCCCTTGTGGTTTGTAAGGCAAATGGTATCCTGAGTTCCATCAAAAGAGGGGTGGCCAGCAGGGACAGGGAGGTGACTGTTCCCCTCTACTCTGCTCTTGTGATGCCCCATCTGGAATACTGTGTGGAGTGTGGAGCCCCCAGTACAAAAAAGACAGGGAGCTGTTGGAGAGGGTCCAGAGGAGGGCCACAAACATGATCAGGGGACTGGAACACCTCCCCTATGAAGACAGGCTGAGGGAGCTGGGCTTGTTCAGCCTGGAGAAAAAGAAGGCTGCGGGGTGACCTCATTGCAGCCTTTCCATAACTAAAGGGAGCCTACAGAGGGGAGGGGAATCAACTCGTTGAAAGGGTAGATAACAGCAGGACAAGGGGAAATGGTTTTAAGTTGAGGGAGGGAAGATTTAGGTTGAACGTCAGGGGGAAATTCTTTACAGAGAGAGTGGTGAGGTACTGAACAGGCTGCCCAGAGAGGTTGTGGATGCCTCGTCCCTGGAGGTGTTCAAGGCCAGACTGGATGGGGCCCTGGGCAGCCTGGTCTAGCATTAAATGGGGAGATTGGTGGCCCTGCATGTGGCAGGGGGGTTGGAGCTTCATGATCCTTGAGTTCCCTTCCAACCCTGACCATTCTGTGATTCTGTGATTCTAAGCAAGAACAAGAAGAGCATTATAGGAGAGTTAGGTAAATTAAACCAAGTTACAAAGAGCTGACCCACAGTACCTGTACCAGCACAGTACCAGCTTTATGTGACTACAGTGCCTCTGCTGCCTGCTTTACCTACTTAAACATGACAGCTGATATTTCATTCTCTGGAATGTTTATATTTAGAAACAGCAATAGCTTGTCATTCAAACATCTGTAGTTTGTTCCAACTGAGTACTTGTTTCTGTCCATGTTAACATGTTTATCATTTGTTTCATAATTTGTTACTAAAAATTCTGATTTGCTGATGAGTTGTCTTTTGTGAGTGATCTCTCCTTGCATTTTTATCTCATCTCCTTTTGAAGGTGGAACACTCTTGGGAACTGAAACTCATGTAATTCCATCAGACCAGAAACACATAAAGGAGCATCATCATAGCAGAATTTACAGTTTCTTCTGACCACTTTTGAGTACCAGTTCAAAAAAATCTAAGTTATTGCTGCAGTTGAGAGGTAGCTAGAAGGTTTGGAAGCTGCTTGGGAAGGGCTTCACTTCACCTTTTGCTGTCTTGATGCTGTACTGATTCTGTAAAGATGCTGTACACAAGCATATGGGTGCAATAGAAAACACAGGATGAACCAATAGGAAATTCAGAATAAATTGGTTGAGAACTGAAACAAACCTTTACCAAACTTTCTGCTTCTTGCTTGCAGCTTTCTAGTATTTAACTTTCTGAAAATTTTCAGAATTCAGTTATTTTATTTCTTAAATATGGTTCAGAGCCTTAACACATCTAATAA
The DNA here is from genome assembly GCA_035772895.1 of Perdix hodgsoniae. Classification (NCBI taxonomy): domain Eukaryota; kingdom Metazoa; phylum Chordata; class Aves; order Galliformes; family Phasianidae; genus Perdix; species Perdix hodgsoniae. The sequence goes on from JAPSGF010000027.1 coordinate 1,881,088, forward strand.
CAGTGGATCAATAGGCTCATTGCCCTACAGTGTATTACAGCACTGGCAAATACCTACGTTATGAAACTAAGTGAATTTACTGGAACATAAACCCCCAGTGATTGTCTATAATCAGCCAGCAGGCCTTCAGGGCAAGAGAATTAATGTATTTTAATATTTTAGGTTACCTTCCATATGGCATAATGCTATACCCCATCTGTATGTTTGAGTAGGAGTATTCTCTCCCAGAAATGTTCCCCTTAGTAGAAGCTCACCTGCCTTCTAATGTCTTTTATTATATACTTCTTTGAACAAAGTCAGAGCAAAACTTAGTCAGAATGTGAATCTGCCAAAAGCATTAGCATCTTCAGAGTCAAATTAGATTGTGTATCTCAATATTTTTCTCTTTACACTGTTGGAATACACTTTATTCTATTTTAAAGGACTCAGTCACTTAAAAAGCAAGTCATCCTTAAAAGAAACTTCCACATTTTTGTGGAAACTCTCACTGACTCACAAGACAACCAACTGTGCTGAGCATGTTCAGGACTCCATATAATAACTATTGTATAACTGCTGAGGAACTTTACCTCTAAATTATCCCTTTGTGGAAATAGTGGCACTGCAGCCACCAGCCGCAAGGTCTCTAGTTGACTTAACATACTCAGGAACATTGCTCTTAGTAAGAGCAGGTGAAGGGTGATGCCAAAAGAGAAAAGTGTGTACACATTCATATTTATATAGGTATTATACTGTTATCCATGGAGCATTACAGAGAATATTTAATAACTCTTTCAGCCCAGAGGAATAGTTGTGGGGAGGCAGCAGAGAGGAGCAAGCATCCTGTGCTGCATCCTCATCTCCTGATCAATGGTTGGGATTTCACCTACTTCACCTCCTTGTGTGCCCTGCTTTTAGCTTATGTAGACTCGATGCACAGTGAGCTCAGATGAGAAGGTGCCAGTGACAGGTCTGGCAGGGGATCACACCGGTTTCACATACTTGGCTGCATCAGGTTGAGCGAATCTCAAGTCAGAAAATCAGAAGGTTTTTTTTTACATCAAAATTAGATAATGCCCACAACTAAAAGAGATAGATTGTTAGTGATTTAAATACAGTCTTAACTCATGCCTCATATAGGTAGGACAGCTAGAACCTACATTTGTGCTGCTAGTAAAACATTTAGGGCTTTTTAAGTGAAAGGAGAGGCTGCAATGCTATCAGCACTACCATTGATTCTGCAAGATGAACTGCATCCTGAACATTACAAATCAGCTGTCATGCACCATAAATAATAGAGGTATTATTTACTACTTCAGGAAAAATAAATAGCACTATGTGTCTGATCTGTGTCTCAGAGAAGAAAAAAACTACAGTAAGTTAGAGATTGGTTCCCAGTATGCCTTACTAGCGGTGTTAGAAAGATTCACTTATGAAGGAAAAAAAACCCTCTAAAAACTAGTTATAGAATAGAAAGCCTTTAGCAGTGTTTTTTTCTTCTGAATTCTGGGATTCTTATTGCTTTGCTTAAATTGTAATCAGCTGACTAAAGTGTGGATTTTGTGAATAGAAGTATGAAATTTACAGAAGATTCCGCTTCTGAAGACATTAGGTCTATGTAAAAATATAATTTGTCTTGATAGAACCAGTGAAAAACCTCTTTTAAAAATTTTCATGCTTACAAATTTTGGTAGCCAGGTAGAAAATTGAACATGAAAAGTACATGGAAGAATCAAAACTGCAACACTTGCAGTAACATCTGCAGATTTAACTACGAAGCTCCTGCTACATTTAAATTTGAGCAGCTTTTAAATGTACAAACCATAGAAAAAATCTTTGCCAAATCTAACGATGCAGATGCCAGTTTTGACATTTACATCTTCACAGCTTGAGAAATTTAAGTGTTTTATTTATTTACTTTATTACTTTATTTATTTATTTACTTATTTATTAAGTTCTGAAAACTTGCTTTAAATTTTGCCTATTTCTTACTTTTTCTGTTGAGCTCTTTTTCTGATATAGAAGTCAGGTAATAATCGAATTCTGGTTAATCCTGCAAACTGAGTATCATCTCATTCTTAACAGTACAAAGCATTCTAAGATGTCTGTCTTGGAGCATACATATTAACCTCAGTGCTGTAAGTCTTACTTTGAACTTATGATTAAATGTATTTAAACAGCAATTTAAATATAATCTTTCATAAGAAATGCACACATCTACACCTACATATATACATATATGCATACAAGTGCTTTTCAAACATAACTTTCTCTCCTTTGGAATTCATCTCTATGGATTCACCATGAAACAAAATGTCAAAAGCACAATATTCTATTTTTCTCTTAAGAAAATTTGAATTTATTTCAGGTTTGACAACATACAATGTCGTAACAATTGACATTGAATGTGTATATGTATAAATACTGAGGGAACTTAGAAAACAAGCAATTCTTATAGAGAATCTAAAATAAACTGAGACTGAAAACTGAGAGAGATCCATAAAGTAAAACTGAGCACTAAAATACTAATTAATAAAGATCTCCTCTGCACTGTGTGTTAATTGGTGTTCATTAATTTGTATTCACTACTTCTCTACAGGGCGTGTGCTTTATTATTAGAGAAAGGGGGGCAGCAGAAGGGGAGAAGTTCACAAGATTTAACCCAGAAAAGAGATGAAAGCAAGCTCAAGTACAAATTTTAGTTCAGGAGTTCCTGGCATGATAACCACAGTATCTAGGTCAGTGCAAACGAAATGAAACTGTGTTTCTGTAACACAAAAGCCTTAACAGAAGTGCTGCTACCTATACAGATTGCTGACTTTATCAGAACGATATATTGTCCTGACTATTCCAACTGAAATGTAGAATTGGAATGGAAATAATATGTACGGTTTTCATTTCAGTCCTGTTTGTATCTCTCTCCTACACAAATATGATATTCTTTCCTTTTTATTACTGTAAAATTCAGAAAAACAATACTTTTTGTTTGTTTGTTTGTTTGTTTGTTTGTTGTTAAGACTCTAGGCTTTTGAATTATATTTCTTTGGTTCCTCAGTGACCTAAAACAAGGTAGCCAAACAGCCTCAGCAGGATTTTCAAGCATATTAGAGCCGTATTTTATAAGGTTATTTAGAAACCTAAAGATGCAAAGAGACATAGAATTCAACAAAACACACAAACCTTGACAGACCGGCTACTTATCAAAATCCTCCTAGGATGAACAAATGATCATCCTTGAGGATCTAAGTGATAGAGTTAGATACTTCAGGCAGAACAGTTTACCATCTAAAAAGGCAACTTTTTGACAAAGTCAAAGCATTTCAAGTTGATATGCCAATTAAAAGCCAAACAGATTGGTTTGATGTTCTTATCTCATTATAATAGCCCATATTTCAGTAAAATAAAGTGAAAAGTATAGCCTTACTATTTTCTTATGCTTTCTTTTGACTTTTTTTTAACATACTCAATAATATGAAATGGTAGATGGAAAGCATATTTACGTTATTAAACTAACAAAACTAAGAGAAAAATTAATTTTCTGGTGTTTTCAAACAGATATTTCAGTTTGAGGGAAAACTTTACATCTACTTCCCAATTTGGTGTGAAAAACTCCAGAGTTTCCTAAGCAAAGGAAAATCTTTTCTTTTTTTAATCAGTTCTACTAAGATCTCTGAAAATCTGGCACTTAAAGCTAGCTTAACTCTGTTGGCTTTCATGCTCCTTATAATATTCCTACTGACTTCAAAGGAATCAATTAGCCTAATGTGAAGTATTTTAAAAAATCTCATTCTCTTTCTGTTCACAATCTGTATAATAGGGAAAGTGATTAAAATATCTATACTACAGAGGTGTTCTGAAGTTTTAATTAAGTTCTAGAAATTAATTTGTGATTCTGTGATGGGAGAAATGAAAAGAAATAAATCCTCCTGTGTGCTAGAGGCTCTCACTGTAGACAGTAAAGTTGTGGCCACTTCTACCATTATGAAATCTAGAATGTTTGACTCCTGACTACGCAAACTGGAGCTGTATGTGTCTCTTTTTAAGTCATGAAATGTGGAAAATTCCTTATGTATTTTAATGTCTCTTTGCTTATATTCAATAACTTGATGTCCTCTAATCTCTGTCTTCAGTCTTTAATGTTGTTCTTTACAACGATTCCTTCTGTCTGTCCCGGTAAAAGTAATGCTTTCTATTTATTTCCGTGAAAACTACAACCATTACAAAGAGCACAATAACACTACTTGATAGAGCAAATTCTCAGCTATTAAACAATGTTTTTCATCACAGCTGCCACCACCACCAGCTATACATCTTTGCCAGTGATGAATAAGAGCCTGCATGCCACCCTTATAAAAATCTGCATGGTTATCTGGAACATGGCTTAACTTTCACATCACTCTCCCCACTGCTGAAACACACCACCCACTTCCTCACTGTGCTCATATCCACTGTCTGGTCTCCAAAACATTAAACAAGCATTAGTGAATGTCAGTTGCTGCCATTTTTTTCCTCCATGGAGGAATTCAGTGACACATCTTTACTTCATTTGTACTTCCACTGTAATGCCATTGTAACAGACTGCCTCTCTGCTGCCATCATAACAAAAAAAACAAAACGTAAAGGAATGTTGTCGTGAAAGTTCGATCTCTATCACCATATTGCCAACATCTACCTCTGACATCATGTGCTAAGATAATAAAATAGAAGGCATTACTTTTAGAGTAGCCCTCATACATATATTCTTCTAATTGCTCATCATTCTTTCCATCTTGGCAGACCTTACTGTTTTATTATTAACATACCATACACTTTTATGGTTAGTATTTCCATGGTTTCCACTGATGCTTTCAGAAATACTGTTCTATTCCAAGTATGGTCACAACTGACCCAAATATACATTCAGGGAATGCATATACATCTTGAGACACTCACGTCTAGAGGAAAAAAATATTAAAATATCTCCCTCGAACTACTAAAAATAAGAAGACTACAAAGCTGTGATTCTGTCAGCCTTCTTCTCTGATCCTTCTGTGAGACGCACAACAGGCAGAACACACGCTCCTGTTTTTGTGAAGACATTGCTCCCATGTGTTCCCCATGGGTCACAGGGGTGCGATGGGAAAAAATAGCACATAGCAACAGCCATGCCACAACACACTGGAGTGTGTGCCACTTCAGCATGTGTTAATAGCCTTTAACTTCTGTTAAAAACCCTCCCTTGCTGCTTTGATAACTCTGTATTTCTAGCATTTTTGTGATCAATCAAGGTAGAACATAGATTGACTGAACAGATTTTACCAGTCCAGGTGGAAAGTGCAAGCAAGGCACAGCATCACAATCCTAAAGCTGAGTTTTTATCTTACTCTTTCATAACATTTTACTCCTGTGAAAATAAGACAATATGTTTATAAACAGCAGAAGATGTGGTATCATTCTAGAAACTCAACATCTAAGGTAAAATCTCAAGTTTCTTATGCTTCTGACAACAAAATATCTAATACAAATGGCATTCATATGTTCTGGGTTTCCTTGGGATGGCATAAATTCAACTTTGCAAGTGAATTCTCATTTAGTGATTCCCTTGTTTATGTTTCAAATATCTTTTTATTAGAATCAAATACTTTCTTCACCTCTTTTCTTAAACCATTATGTATAAGTTTGACATGCAAAGTGGCTGCAATGAAGGGGCGGATATAATAGCTCCTACCTGCATGGCTTCTGCAGTGCTATTTGTTTTACAGGGAGATAGTGTAACATTTGTCACCAAGGCAACAGTATGTCACAAATACCAGATACATCCATGACTCATGATTTTTTTCTCCTAAAATGAGATCTTTGCATGATTCAGGCATACCATACAATGTAGAAAGATGCTAAGAAGGAGCAACAAGTTTCTTTAAGCTGTATTTCTACTCTGTGATGTAAGAACATGAATTCAGCATTGAACAGGCCTTAATCCACAGGCACCCTTTTCTTTTTCTTTTCCATGCAGCACTTAGATACCGTCTCCAGGCTAGGAAAATAATCAAAACTTTCACCTTAGAAAATTTAAGCAACAATTCAGAATGCAAAGAGTAGACCTCTTGTCTGTGCAACATGCCTGGGAAAACTGTGAAGTTTCTTCTGTCTGTTGCCTCCCTTCTTTCTTTCCCCAACCAAACATTTATATTTATTCAGTTGACAGCCAATAAATAGCAAAGTGTTTGGGGGAAATCTGTAGTTTTTTTGGAAATAAACCTATAAAGGAAAGAGACAGAGAGAGAGAGAAGGAGAGAGAGCGTAATCTGTACACCATCTGTTGCCTAGTGCAATTCATGCTGACACAGGGCTTTTTGACATTTTATACCCCGAATCCAAGCACATAGATCATTTCTACCTTGTACTTTTCCCGTCTCATTATCGGAATTTATTCCCTCGCTTTGTTGTTGGTGGAGTCCCTATTCTAATTGTTTCTTACATGTGCTGTAAATCTGTCCTCCAATCAGTAAAGCCCTGGAACATGAAACTGAGACCTAGCAATTTCCTTTGCTTACCAGTGCATCTGCTGGAGCATAGTGTTGAAATAAAATGAAACATGTTTGCACTCTTTTTCTATCATACTGTAATGTGCCTTTCATTTTGCTCAAGGAATTTTTAATATTCAAGCCATACCCTGCACATGAAGTCATTTCCCTTCGATATAATTGTAATGGTAATATGCATGGCCTAACTGGCAGTGGCACAGCTGGCTGCTTGCCACAGCTGAGCCTCTGACTCAAAGACTTTAATTCTGTCATGCCTCATCTGGTTTTATGTACTCTTTTGTAGTTAATTCACAAATTTATTCTAGAGTATCCATTGAGATGGGCAGGCCATTGACTTTCCTCTAAAGATAGCACACTAAACTAATGAAGAGTATCAAATACACGCATCGATAACCTGTATGCATACTGAAGAGAAGTCAGGCCGTACATCAATGTTCCTGTGTGGTCAGGACATACTGACAGATGTTTAGGCCCCGGTTGTGCACAGAATTAGCAGTGGTGCAAAAAGGTAAGCTTGGGGAGAAAGATTGCCTCATCACTGCCTGCAGTATCTGCTGATCTGCTGTGACAAGTGGCACTAGCGCAGGGTCTGCACATGCAGTGTTAGGAGCCTGTCAGCCTTCAGTGCTATTTAATAAGTTAATAGAGCTATTTTCTTTTGCAGATTTCAACTGAACCTTTCATCATAGATTATTATCATAGGTCATAAAATGACTTGAGTTGGAAGGGACCTGAAAGGTCATGTAACGCCAACCCCTTGCCATGGGCAGGATTGCCAACCACAAGATCATACTGCCCAGGAGCCTGTAAAGTCCGGCCCTGAACAACTCCAGGGATGAGGAATCCACAACTTCTTTGGGAAGCCCGTGCCAGTGCCTCACCACTATCTGAGTAAAGAATTTCTTCCGAATATCTAACCTAAAAGCTTTCTGTAAAATTATGGTGTGACTTCAGCCACGAGACTTTAAGAAGTCTGTCTTCAGATTTGTTGTCACTTACAGGGCCTGAATAGAGCTCCTCAGTCTTATCTAAATTGCTATGCTTTTTTATACACATCCATCTGTCACCAAGTCAAAATCTATGCCCAGAAAGCTAGGTTCTCTGTTTATCTTTCTGCTTTCATCCATTCCTGCTTTCACTAAGATCCTCCATCTTTCTCCCCTAACTCTCCTAAAAAAGTGATTGTTTCAAGAAACCAGAATGTCTGACCCCTGCTTTCAATTATTCACTGGGAATATACTTCAACTGATGGTTACTACCTTCATCCATCCTCTTTTCAAGTCAGCTGTTTGTCTCCTCTCTATTTGCCCATAATAACTTAGAGAGAAGATTTGCTCTTGTCTATAAAGCTCTACTGAGTTACAAGAGTAATAAAGGTTTATTTACTAGGCCTACGGATCACTCATTTTCAGTCTATCGTTTAAATGTAAGCCGACTCTGAAAGTTAAAATCAGTTGGTGTGAATCGATTTGGACTTTGTTTTATGCTAGCTGAAATCAATGACCAAGCTTGTTTCTCTCTATGGGGGAAAGGTCATACTAGCTGCACACACTGCAGTTCTTCATTACATGATCAAGCCATAATGCTGAAAAAATGTTATTTGAACAAAACTTAATTCAAACTGACATGAAGATTCTTGTTTAACTTTCAGATTATTAGAATCATTCTAAAACCATGAAGTAAAATTTAGAAGAAAATAATGAATCAAGCTGGAAAAAAACTTTTAAGATTATTTTCCCTTTCCTAGTTTATATGTATATATATATATCCCAGGTTGTTTTAGTAGGACTAAGGAAACCGCTGAACATTTAAGATAATGTGTTCTCTCTACCTCTCATTTATTACCATCTTCAAGTAGTTGTTGAGCTAATCTGCTGTATGTATGAGCTCTGATCTGTACGTTATGAGGAAATGAGTCAATAGGAGTGAATAATGATGTTAGCCAGTTCTCGCCCTGATAAGAAGCCAAACACAGCCATGCACCTAAACCAAACTTCATCATTGCCCGTGATTTAGGTGAAGCGTAAGAGCTGTAAAAAACAGACCTAAGAACACTCCCAATATATAAGCATTTAAATTCTGAAACAAAATGAATGACAAATTTAATTTGTAAGATCTATCGGTTTCCTTATCCATTTGAAAAAAAACAGACAACTTTTTTCACATGCTCCTAATAAGAACTTTAAACATTCAGTTTGTAAACTTTTACTCCTCCTCTCTACTGTGTCAATCTTTTTCCCTTCCTTCATCTTAAAAGAATCTAAATTTAGAGTGCATGCCAAATAGATTTCATAATCTTTTTGATAATTCATACAACTGACTGATATGATAATGAGGTACAGGGGTAAAGTGTATTTGGTGGAAGCACAAAAAAAAATCATTTAATGCCTCCCCCATGACTGAAATACTATCCTGGCTCATGTTGATCACACCCGTGTCAAAGGTAGCCTAAGGAAAAAACACTTGTGCCTTCAATATGTGCTTGAGTTTAGAATTTTCCAGCCTCTGTTTCTCTGTTCACAAGTTATTTTCTTCATATCAACTTTAAATATGAAGTAGGTTCCCAATGTTTACTTAAATTTTTCAGTTTTTAAAAATAGGTTTGCAAGCATATGATTCTCATAAAGCATCTTGTGCAGGGGGAGAAGTAAGCCTAGAGGCAAATCCTGTAACTCTCCAGACTGTAAAGACAGAATGATGACAAATTGTATAAATATGTGCAAATTGTCCAAATGATGTCATGTATCCAGGCTTGCAAAAGTCAGGAAGAATACTTGAGCCTAAGGTCAGCACATACTCTTGCTTTGAATAAAATTGAGCAATTACATTCAATTTGCTTAAATTTATCACCAAGAAAAATGTTTTCTTTAATCTTAATCTTCGTTTTATTTTTCAAGCATTTTAGAACCTACTGTATTATTACATCAGTGAAGGTTATCAGTAAATCCAGCAAAGTCTGATAGGTACAAGCATGCATTTAGCACACTGCCTGTTGGAAAGGATTGGTAAAGTAGGGTAGCATATCTGTGACCTACTGAATGAAACTCCATGATGCAATTTAAATAGCAAATTTCAGAGCCCTGTAAAGTGTGCATTTTTTGTGTTGGTTTTTTTTTTTTTTTTTTCTTGAAACAAGCAGCACATTCAATTGTTATAGAAAATTGCATATTGAAACATTCTGTGGCTAGAGACAGGCTTATGTTCTCCAGGCTACAACTGGTCTGTAAATGCTTATACTGAAGTCTTTTTAATTTACATTACACAGATCTTCATTCTTCTCTTCCTCTTTCTCTCTCCCTCCCTTCCCCTTTCAGTGCCAGGGTCAACCTTCTCCAATTATTCGTCTGCAAACCATTTCTCTCTTCAAGTTTTCCCATTTACATTACACAGATCAGTGTCTCCTTGGGTCAAGCTGCTTTTACTTCCACTGCATCTTTTTCTCACCTTTCAATGCTTTGCTTCTTCGCTGCTCTCACCTCTTGCCCCAGCATTTCCAGGTTTGGAGACCACAAATTAGTGTAAAATTCAGGGGGGAAAAAAAAAAAAGTATTATTTTTGCTTTCCTGCTAAACTTCCAGTCACAACCACAATACAAATCCAGTAGAAGGTGCAGGTGTTTTTTTTACCAGTGTAATGAGCTGTTTGTTCTCCTTGCATATCATCAGTTGTTTTTTGGTTGCACGCTTTGGGGATAGCTGTGAATGCCCTTCTGGCTACTCTTAGACCTGCTGATGTCTGGACTCTATGGAGAACCCCATCAAATTGACGGATTGGTCATTTGAAATGAGAATTATGACCTCTATACCCAACATCAACTAGACTAAAAGAAACAAAATTATGCTTACTTGCTTTTACAGGTATATAAATCAAAGGACAAAGAGAAAAGTGGACAAGACTGCTTGTGAGATATACCAGGTTTAATACAGTAACTTGCCCATAAGTAATGCCCACTGGCATAAGAGGTCAATGAGATCTGTTGCAAATATATACCATGCACTTGCCTCTGTCTCAGGCCCAGACTGCCTGCACACTTTTGTGAGCCGTAAGTAAAGTATTTTCTTTCTAGCTTGTCTATGCAGGCAAGAAATTAAGAACAGATGGAAACTGTTACAAAAGAATTTCTGAAGTAGGAGCTTTAAAAATGGTGGTGTTTTTTGATTTGTGTTTAAGGAAAAGCAAAGCTCTTACAATGTTAGCGGGATGAGACGTGGTGTATGGCTAATTTGGCATCATGCAATCTGATCTAACATCAAGTTAACACTAAGGCAGCTGAATGAGCCATTCTCCAAACATGTTTCAGCTGCAAATGTTAAAGCCCCTGTAATTGTTACTTTTAAGAGTGCATTAAAAAGGTTGTGAAAACTGCTCGTTGTAATGATTTCTACAACAGGATCCCTGCAAACACGCAGCTGGAGGCTGTCAAACACACACCTCCCTAATAGACAGCACTGTGTGTACAATTAACACATTAATTTATGGAGTAAACTGATCAGGGGAGACTAGAGCTTCAAAGCTGAATGCACGCCATTAAGGAAGAAGTGTGGTTGGCTGCAGGAGTCGACTGGCTCACCACAGCCCTGCCCGGCACAAAGGCTGTGCCTGTGCTGAGTGCCAGTTGTTGGGCCCAATTGCACGCCTATGCAGCACCCTGAATCTGGATGAGGACAGGAGCAAGGTGTGCTCCTCCCATCCCCTTCCCTTCTTTCTCATCCCTCCCCAGCATTAGAGGAAACACAAAGACACAAAGTAGGCAGGATGAGCAACATGTCCTTCCAGACTGACTGGACTGGGAGGAGGTGAGTAACGTTTACCTTACCTTCATGTCTGTGTGGTGTTTCCGGTACTAAACACCAAATCAACCAGAGACACCATGAGCCACAATAATTAACATTAGAAACACCTAGCACACAGGCATGTGTATGTCAGAGCAGAGAGCAATTTCCTCACTGGGTTATAGTTTGTTACAGAATGGAATTCAAGGCACTGTGTTAGTTGTGGAGACACCAAAACTCAGTTCCATTCATCATGCTGGAACAGGAATTAGCCATCAGGGAAGAAACTTGGATGGGCTAACTGCTATCACTTCTCAATGCTGGAGATCCAGGTCTGAATTTAAGACCCTGAGGCCAGAAACTCCTCACAGAGATTGATGTCTAGACTTCCTCTTTTGAAAATGCCCCCTCTCCTTTCTTTAAAATATGATATTTTAGGTTCCCTTCATATTATTCATTTTAGAGCATTCATGAGGAAATGGGTGAGCCATGCTGAAATCTCAAACAAAAGCATTCAAATTCATCTGAGCAGCAAAATGTTCTCTACTCACCTCACTGAGTAGAGAACATTTTGGAGGGCATCATTATAACTTTATCTTTTTCCTACTCTTGATCTTCTCAGCTACACGTAATTTTCCCTGTCCTTCCCATGATGCCACCTTCAGGCATGCTTCTGTGTATATGCAATTACCCCTGCTCTTGCAGTTGGAGACTGATGGATTCTCCTTGAGGGGATCTTCCATTAGAGGATAACAGCCATAATTTTCAAGCCCAACATGAGGATTTTTTAACATTCTACTTTCTTGTTTCAGTGACGGATCTCCCATTTTTCTTTCTGCTGTTTACAGTTCCAGTCACTCAGAAAAAAAAAGTTGGATAATTTTTGGTTCTCGGAAGGATCCTATGCTTTTTCCTCACTTCATTACAGGTAAATGCAGTGCATATGGGCAAGGCATAAAGAGCACCAAGATCAATGAGGCAACGCATAAAAAACACAACCTGCCAGAAAGAAGATGAGCTCAGCTTTTGGTAACCAGAGACACAATCCTCAATGTTACTGCCACTAATGAGAGTATTAGCTGACTGGTCTTCTGTCACACTTTTCTATGTGTGTGATCGGTCGTTAGATTCATTTTTTGAGATCAAAATAAGAGTAATGCTGAGGATAATTCATGTACTTACAGGTTAGGAATTTGGGAGCTCTGTTTTTTTATTTCCCTTCTTCTGACATAGCCACAATAGACAATAGCCTCCATTAGTCCTTTTTTTTTTCCCCAGTACAACGCATGCCTGCCAACTTTGACACTCCTGGCCATAGATTTTCACTTCTGTGAGTCACATACCACCACCCCTCTGTTTTACCATGTTACTGTTGACTTCATGGCAGGAAGAAGGAATTTGGCCATTTGCTCGGGGCTGCTGATTCTAGTGAGTTTCTGGGTACTTGCAAATCTCAGAAAATTTGTGTGCCTGTGGAAACCTGCTTAACATCTCACATTCATGCTGGGTGCACTGAATTTATTGAATATGCAGAAATAAATTTAATATGTAAAAATAGGGAATCAGGTGCATTCTGGATGTGCTTGGATTTTTTATGTATAAAATCATATATAAATGCTGAATAGATATTTGGACACAGTGAACAAGCCTGCTAGTTTTGTGTTTCATACAACACCCATAGACTCACAAAATACAAAAGTCATAGACCCATGAATCTCTATTCATTAGAGAAAAAACTTTCTATTTAAAACAAGGCATGACATTTTTATGTAACCTTTTTCCACGTGAGACCTGAGATCTGAAATCAGTTCCATCTTCTATACTATCTTATTTCATATCTAGAAAAGTTTTTCTTGCAAAGGCTTGCATGTTTGCCACTCCCCTTTGCTAAATAACTCAATAGCGGATAATAATTCCCTTATAAACCATCTTCCCACTGCTTTGGCTAGTGTTTCTCTAAAGCGTACCTCATGGTGCCTGCAAAATGTGCCTGCCAGCTCCAGACCTATGGATCTATGTTGTCAACATACTCCTTGACAATTGCAGAATTTCTACTGTTGCTAAAATGACAGGCACAGTCATTGAAGAAAGGCACCTAATTCAGAGATCAGCGATACCTTGCCTCTTTGAACAACAGCAGCAGGAGAATTCCACTGCAGAGTGGCTGACTACCAGTCTGGATCTGGAGGAGAAGGGAGGGAGAAAAACCAGCCTGCTGAGAGGCCTAACCAACCTTCTGGCCCTGTTGAGAGGGCATGGAGAGAGGGGGCAGGAGGCTTTGCAGAAGCAGGCAGCCATAGGAACCAGACAGCCTATTTGCCAAGTCTACCACTTTGAACATTTGAAATGTTGGCAGGTATGCAGCCAGAGCATGGTTTCAAGAGCACTTGTAAAACCCTAGTCTTCTCTCACACCTCCGATGTTCACTGACAGCTCCCATTAAATTAATCCCTAAAAGCAGTGGGGATTTGAACAATTTTGCCACTCTCTCAGAAGGTGTTACACCACTACTTCACCACCATTGAGAAGTCTGGCCACCCACTCTCTTGTCCTAGAAAAAACAAGTATTTCAAAAAATCCCATGAACAGAATTCTAGGAAAAATAGAGGTGCCCTGGGAAGTCTAACCAACAGTTAACTCATGTGGACTGAAAATAAACACTGAGACCTACAAGAAGCCATCATAAAATTAACATTTTGATAGAATCTGAGGGAGATGTGTTCGTATAAAATTCAAAAGAGTTGCAGTTGTGGTGTACACCAACGTCTTTAGAAAGAAAGATTTCAACATAATGATCTAAAGCTTAGTAGTTCAATTCTTGACTTTAAATTTCTCACAAGTGATGTTTGAATATGCTCAGCCAGACGGTCTTTGTACTGGCCCCTTAGGTTACTGATGGGCATAAATGATGAACCATTTCTGTCCGTGGATGGAAATAAAAATCTGTTCATTACCATTTTCAAACTAAAAATGTTTAGACTATGCTTTGACTCCAAAAATTACTTCATAACAGTATTTTCTGCCAGGAGATCATGAAGTAATATTAATGACACTAAATTCTTTGCCTGTCTTCTCCTCTTGCCTCTGTAATGCCAAATTGTCCTTTCCTATAATATACATCATCAAAAAGAAGTTAGAGGAAAACCTGTGAGAGACCTTCTGTGATAGACTGATGAGACACATGGGATTCTGGAGAGCATGATTCATTTGTAGCGATGGCAGAAAGATTCTCTGTTCACCTTGCCAGCATCTATTGCTGGAATTAATAACCATTTTATTTTACAGTGAGGTTCAGCCACATATGAGAAATCTTATTAGCCACCAGGAACAAATCAAATATAGTCTAAAAGTGTAATATTCTCTGTCCAAGAACATGACCCCTTCAGACAGGTTGTCATGGAACATGGAACGTGGACAACTCACCAAATAAACTTCTGTGCTGCTGACCTCTGGAAAGCCAGAGGTAATAGAGAACATATGTGATCCCTTCTCTTGGGTACTGAAGATAATTTCCATAACTAACCAAAGAATAAAAGTTTCATTTCCAAGGATGCCTTCTACTGAGACTAAGTTCTAAGTAAAGACTTAACAAATTTACTTAGAGGCTTTCTTAGTTTTTTTGTTTAGGTTTGATGCTTAAAGCAGCATGAAATATTTAGATATCTTACCTTTTAGCTTTTATCTGATCTATACCCAGAATTTGGATTCATCACTTAAATAGATAAAAATCACCTAACTTCACTTATTTCATAACTTAGAATGGAACTTTTCCACTTGTCAACTTCTAAGAAGTTTTCAAAACCTTAAATAACTCAGTAGTCAAACCTTTCTTCCTCACCATTGAAAGTAGAGGATAAATATTGTTATTTGAGGTCATTTTTGACTATTTCCAGATCTGAAGACCTTAAATGTAAAATAATGTAGATTGGAAAGCTAACTTGCTTAGACTACACTTAAGCTGATACTGGATTTAGGAGTTTTAGTCTTGAATGTTTCACACAGTCTGGGTAGAGGTACTCATTAAGCCTATTTCAAACAAAAGCATACTGTGCTGCTACTAAAATTCAGACTGGAAAATTTTCATTCATTACGTTCATCTAATGTTGGTCCAAAAAAACACTAAGACCAAAACACTTTAGGAGAAACACATTAAAACCATCCCAACAAAACATCTAAAGCTGGTGGTGGTATATAAACTGAAATTCCAAAATCCATAATCCAAGATTATACATAATAGAAAGTAATTTTTATAATTGCCCGTAATCAACCAAAAGCTTCTTAAGGTCAGTATGATTCTAAATTTTTTTATTATTATTTCATTTCCTTTTGAACCTTATTGTTTCTGCATGGAATACAGTGTACTGAAACATATGACAGACATTAATCACGTTAACAGTGATTTCCATTTAGCTAGAAGAAAGAATGTAAAAAATTTGGTAATCTTGCATATCTGAGTACCAAGCTATGATAAAATCTTTACTGGCTTCAGTAAGTGCAAAAACACTTTTGAAATGTAAAGGGGCAAAGGCATTTGTTTTGGAATAAGTGTACGCAACACCGAGGTGTTCAACAAACACATGAACATACAGGTTCTGTTTCAAATGAAAAGCCTGGACTTTTTTTAAGCCTTAATCACCAAATCACTTTCATATTCATATCAGAAACTGATACAATGTCCCTTTACTGTGTGTTTAATTGAAACTTCTCAACCTAGTATCTGAATAAAAAGTGAAAAATTTGTGCTCTATCCAATGTAGATAATGGCTTTCTAGATAGGCTGAAATCACTGGTAGCAATTCTGAGGTACTCTGTCATCCTTTAGACATCCCTTCTTCAGAGTGTACGACATTTCCTTCTTTTTTTTTTTTTTTTTTTTTTTTTTTTACTTATTTTTATTTGGAAAATGTCACTGACAGAAGGCCTTTGATTCTCTGTTTGCTTTGCAATATTGGCCTGACGTTTCCGCTCAATCTCAATATGATCACAACTGGGAATGAAAAACCCAGCAAGGCTTTTTATGTTCCCACAGAGGCAACCAGAGGAAAAATACATTTGCTAGTAAGAAGAAATGGTAGTAGTTTTTTAGCAGTCACCTGATACAGAGCAAGTTCCTCCTCTCAAATTGTCCCAGAAACAACTGTGCCTTCATGCACGAGGAATTCACCGTGACGTACCATGGGGTTCAGAGGGGGAAAGCTGGCTAAAGCAGGCCTTTCTCATATCCAATTTATTATTGTCTTGCCAACCTGGTACCAAAGAGGTTCTTAATTTTTTTTCATTGCTGGCACCATCAGAGCGATCAGTACAATCACAATTACTCTGACAAGCATGCTGGAATTGGAGTAGGCAGAAAATAGACTTAATGGGAATCTTTTACAAAGCAGCTGTTAGAGTGTGGTAACAAGACTCTGAATAAATGGCAGCTACATAACTTCCCCTAATCAGATTGGAGCAATCAGCTTGAAAAATTTTCCCATATGTTGAAGAGTGAGCTTAGGCCTAGGGTTATGGCAAGGACACAGGCCATGTTAAGGTTACAAAGTCTGGCTACAATTAAACACTCACTGCAGAAATTGTGATGATGCTTCGGGGAGCTATTGCACTTTAGCCATTTGTAATTGCACATTCGGAAATTACTCACTCCAAAATTACTCGGGGCCCAGTTACGTGGTTTACAAACACATGTTCTCAGAGAGAGGGAAAAACATTATCCTTCCAATGGGCACCATTTACAGATTTGTTTATGGTTATTGATGAAATGTAACTTTGTAAGATAGTTGTGTGTGATTTGGGGGGGCTCTATTTTTCATTAATTTAAGGATTAAGGTACATTTCTGCCCAGCAAGGGCAAATCTGTAATGCTTGCAGTCTGTTAATGCCCAGGGTTAATGACTGTCCTGTCAGTATTCATTGAGTAATCCAGCCAGAGCATCTCTTCTTAGTAGAGGTATTCCTTCTTAATTCTTTACAGACCAGGTTGTGCTTCTGTGGGTCACATAAGCTCTGGCAGGATATGCCGACTGGCACCTGATCTGTGCATCAGTGCTGCCACTTCAGATATATTTTAGGGCTGATAAAGTGTGAAAGTTATGTAGAAAATTAGCATTGCACAAGCTTTGTAATTATACAGCTTTTTATGAATGTAATGAAAAAAGACAAGGCCTTCAGGGTGTCTCTTTTTTCCAGTAGCTAATGCAAGGAAATTTTCCATTGTATTCCAAAACCTATCCTTCCTGAATCTCCCAAGCCTGGGAAGCGGACAGCAAGCCCAAAGTGTTTCACATGGCTAGAGAACAAGATGTACTGCTTACTGACAGCACTAATGACCTTTCAGTTTATTGCACGTGAAAGGAGAAGTGTTGGGTGCCAAGTATATTCATGTGTGTGAGGGGTATTATCAGTGAACCAACAAGATGAGGTAAGCATCTTTTTAGAATACAACACACATACTTTTCAAATTCACCTGGTTTGCTCACGGTTTCAGCCAGGCAGAGAGGTGTAGCAATTAATATGCTGTGTGGAGTCTATTCTCTGTGCAGTAACCTCCACTAGCTTCCAAACAAATAACAAGTTTTGCACAAAGAATCCAGCTTGATACTCTATCTGATACAATCCTCTTTTAGAGAGAGAATTTTTTTACCAGTACAGGGCTACTGCTAGGTTATGCAATACTATCTCATGACAGAATGGAAATGCAAAAACACTAAAAGGAACAGTAACATCATTTACTTTCATTCTTTTTTTTTTTTTTTTTTCTTTTCTTTTATTTGTTCAAAATGATTTCAGGATTCTTTTATTCAAAAGGAAGAAGTTTCCTTTTTACTTAGGAGGGCAGTACACTGTTAAAAAGTCCTTCTGTTAGCAAGGTGCTGATACCTATCACTAGACTTTTATTAGAGGCCAATGCAACTAGCTTTGCATTTCAGCTTCATTTGGAAGAACATATTGTGTAGCAGAGGATTATTCATGCTGTTTCCCATTGAAATAATGTTAAAGTACACTGCATCTTTCCTTTCATAGGTGCACACCAACGTAATGTTAAAAAGTTGATTTCTTTTGAGAAAAATTAAGAAGAGTTCTGTCGAGGAAAGTTTTTAATTGAACACCATTTCTCAATTAAAAATCTTAAAATAGTAAAATATTGGTTTTGTCATCTTTTTGGTCACTCTTTCTTTCCTTCATGAAAAGAATATGAGGAAAACTGTAAATCACCAAACAATTTTTGTCAAAAATTGTGAGCATCTCCAGTGAGCAAAACTCAAATATATATATATATATATATATATATATATTTTTTTTTCAACTGCACTTCTTTAATTTTTGCCTAGTTCTGACACTGACACAAGAAAAGGGGTAGCATAAATAGTGAGCAGTTTAGCGCAGACAGTTTTCTGGCTCAGAAGCCATTTTCAGGACACGTCAAGCGCACAGAGCACTGACGATGGCTTTTGGAGCCAGGCAGCTGTCTGCACTAGGGCTCACTCTGCTGTTAATACCAGGCTTGTGGAATCAGTGCCTCTTCTGATTTTAATCAAACTACCTGAAATGTTGCTGAAGACTGTGTGAGCTGGGGGACAGAAGGACTTAAAATGTTTTCAGCACTGTTCAGCTGCAGTCATTGTTGACACCTATCATCAGCAGCAAGTACATTTCCTAGGGTACATGAGGCTATAATGTCCTTACAGCTTGAAAATCATTCGTTCTTACAACACCCACGCATTCTTCTTCATGTGGTGCACTTCCTTAGGGGAAAAAGAAAGAGGGATAGTCCAAATAAAACATATCCTTGTGTTAAAAATAAAATAAAATAAAATAAAAACATAGTTATCCACGGAGGTTATGGAAATGTACTCATTTGTAAATTGGTTATAAAGATTTGAAAACTTAAAGAGACAGCCACTGCCTGTGGTTGTTAAACATATGGACTTCTCTCTCCCTCCAAGAGAAAAGAAAACATTTATTTTCAGCTTTAGAATTGTTTTTGGAACTAAGCCGCAATTGTGCATATTCATTGAAAGAGTGCTGAAGTAGAGGTGGAACACTAGCATGTCATTTCAGAGCCCTAAATGTAAATGAACGTCTCTTAAAAGAAAGTGTAGCTATCCATCCAATTATCCATCACTGAAGTGTTAAGGTTAAAAAATGAATCCCCCTTGGTATTGTGTCTCATATTTGTGTAATGTGATGACAGTGCAGAGCTACACCGGAGTCTGATTCTCTGGTACCCACAAAAAGCTTTTCAACACCCTGGCTGAATGTCAACAGTAGAAAATTGGGCTATTGCTACCTCATCAAGGCATAGTGAGTGACATAGCAGAGCCACACGTGGGTGCATGGACTGTTCTCATCTTGGTGTCATTCCTCCTCTCTATCTATCTTACCCTCTGCTTTTGCCCAGCTGCTGAGATCTCTAAACACCTGCCATATATCTCCCAAATGCTCCACCTCCCAGAGCTGTTTAGCTGACCCTTTGGTCTGTACAGGCATTGGGCATTTTCATCAGAGAGAAGCCAGAACAGCCACACATATTGCTGATGTATTTCACGCAGTGCCTGTTAAAGGGCAGATTCAAAGAAAGAATGGAAACAAGGAAGGAAGGAAGGAAGGAAGGAAGGAAGGAAGGAAGGAAGGAAG
>JAPSGF010000027.1:1903335-1954493 GCA_035772895.1 Perdix hodgsoniae
CTTTTTCTTTTTCTTTTTCTTTTTCTTTTTCTTTTTCTTTTTCTTTTACTTTTTCTTTTTTTTAAGGAAAACAACACATTGTTCTCCAAGGGCTAGCATCAAAGTCTTTCAAGGTTGATTGCAGCTGCATATCATCAATATAACTCTGCAAATTTGTGATATTTTATCACTGGTAGCAGGAAAGACCAAATTCTGCTTGCAGAATTTTTCTTGAAGTTAGCAAGTTAGTGGTAAGTGGTCAGTTCAGACCAGGGAGAAAGGTTTGTTCCTCAGACATGAAATCTTATGGATTATCAAAGTGAAGAAACTAGGCAAAGCATCTCTTCTATAAACTGTGTGCCTTCAGGAATGTCTGAGCTAACTGAGCTCTCCAGAAAAATGTGCACTGAGATGTCTGCCATTGGGAGTGCTGGGAGCACTCCCACTGTCCACAGAAGTGGTGTGACACAGATGCAGCGAAGCACATTTCACCACATCGCCCACAAGTGTGACACAGTAGCTGTGGAGGAATAAATTTATTTCCTGTCCCTTTGGTTGACAGCCTTTCAGTCACAGCTGCCTGCAGTAACAGGAAATGGTATAACAATTTTAGTCATAACTCCACATTCCAACTGAATATCAATCTGCCTGCGCTCACATAATCACTTCTCACCACCACATAGTCCCCTTTTTCTGATAATAATAAGCAAAGACTTGACCAGTGAGAAAGAAGACTCAATAATGAGATCTGGAGAAGCATTCAGAAAGTCCTTGCTCCATCACAGTGTGTCTATGTGGCTTTGCTTAACCATACCTCCCGCTTAAAGTACTGTGGGACATTGGGGGAGCAGCTACCCAAAGCTCTACAGAAGGGCTGCTACAGTATTAGCTTTAGTGCTTAAGTAGGTGAAACCTAAAATAAGTGAAATAAATTCAGACCTAGTGAGCACTGACAATTCTCCCTTACTCACTGTTTTTTTA
Organism: Perdix hodgsoniae; assembly: GCA_035772895.1. Classification (NCBI taxonomy): domain Eukaryota; kingdom Metazoa; phylum Chordata; class Aves; order Galliformes; family Phasianidae; genus Perdix; species Perdix hodgsoniae. The sequence goes on from JAPSGF010000027.1 coordinate 1,904,296, forward strand.
CTTCATGCCTAATATGTAAAAAATAACATTTTGCCACCTCAGAGGGGTGTTGTCTGGATACCTTTGAGAAAGATGGTGACAGCTCAGGTACGGTAGTAAGAGGAACTGCATGAAAACCGTAAATTCAGGATGATAATTACATGACTACATATTTTCAAGAAACCCTGTTGCAATCAGCAGCAGACCAAAAGAAAATCTTTTTTTTTTCCCTTTTTCTTTTTAATTTACACTTTAATTCAGTCTTTTCTTTTTTCTTTCTTTCTTTTTTTTTTTTTTTTTCCTTACAATGAGCTTTCTTTTCCGGTTTCTTTCAAAGCTTCCTTAAGACAATAGGAATGTCACGGATCACACTGGGTAGAATTCAAATTGAGGTCTATGAGATGCTGCGAGCAACATTTAAACTTTGATCATCAGCTTGTCCAACTTCCTCTGTTATTCTTGATTTCACAGTGGGTGGAAGGAAAGTAGCCTGAGTAAAAAGTACTTTATGTAAAATATTTCCCCAAGCTCCGTGTACAATTAAATTATTATTTCTGTATGCTAACTCCAGTCCTGAACATGCAATGACTCCTCTGCTAATGGACAATTCCAATATTTGGCTGGGTGAGGATACTCATCAGATCAGAACTCCTTGCAAAAAACTTACATTAGAATTCCATGTTTGGGAGTTAATTACAAGTCCTAGGTTAATAATTTATGACTAAAATCACATTCACTGAACTCACCTATCTGTTCACAGATTGTTTCTGAGCAAACTGACTTTGTCAAATGTATTTATTATTAAAAAAAAAAAAAGCATTCATTGTTTGTCAAGTTCTTGATCAGCACATAAAATGTGCAACGTTCATATAGTTCTAAGTTGTGAAATTGGGGCTGCATTATATATATTCTTGTGTCCTGGTTAGCTGAGAATCATCTTACTTAAGCAAAGACTTGCAATTACCCATTTCTTTCTCCTTCTGTAAATATTTTGTAGTCTTTACATGTGCCTCTCTATATATCTGCTAAATAACCACCACAAGCAACTACAAAGAGGCATGGACTTAACTGAACTCTCTCCAGCCCAGAAGGCTGCACTCTTTTATTGTTACAGAGCTGAAATATGGGTTGCAGAATAAAACCTTTCAAAAGCAAAGTGTGTCTAGTCTGTATAAGTCAGAGGATGAACAGCAAATATTGTCTTGATCCAGTTACAAATTTCACCACAGAGAGGAGAAACAAACAGAAAGCTGTTTTATTTTCATCTCCATTTTTTTGTAACGTATACAAGATTTACTCCCAGCTGTGGCAAAATGAATTATAATTCCACTTTGTTCTTTTACAATTTGATATGTAACTTTAAGATATTGGCCCTGGTTTCTTACAAAATTATGAGAGGAGTCAATTTCTTACCAAGACATTCTATGATGTTCAAATAACTATCCTAAACCTAAGTTTCTGAGTAGGAACTGAAAATGGGATCCAAGTTTTCCGTAGTGCAGACCTCTAAAGTGTATTTAATTTAAAATTTTTAAAGAATTCCAAATTATTGACATGTCAATATGAAGGAATGTGCCAATGACTTTTCCTGAAATTGGAATTAACTATGAAACATCCCCAGTGCAAATAAGATACTGTCCTGAAAGATTTTACTGAAATGAAACATAAAAGTGTTCTCAAATTATTAGATGTAATGAGAAAGAGAAAACATATTTTTGTGTTGATTGTCTCTCTGATGTTGTCTGTAACAATGCACAACCTACTTTTTGCTCCCTTAAAGAGGACAGTAACATTTTCTCTCTGGCTCATCTATGTACTATGAATCATGTTATATTTACTATAGAGAATTGTACAGTTCAGGGAAGGGGCAGACAGTGAGACAAGAAAAGCAGGAATGTATCCAAATAATCATTAGCTAGTCCCCCAGGTGAAAAATTTAGAAATTCAGAAACTATCAGTTGCATAAGCTAAAATCTGAAGACCAAACAGTGCCAGAGAACTCCTGCAGTTTTATGAAAAGCTAGCAGACCCTGTGGATGTAGAGTGATCAGCATATATGATTGTGTTCTTTGCAGTGATCAGCATATATGATTGTGTTCTTTGCAAGAACTGAACCACCTACACTTCTACAGAAAAATGCTATTGGTAAGCAAGCACAAGTATCATACGGCCCAGATTTAATTGCAAATCCTGCTTTTCTAGAGGAAAATATGCAAGTACCTTTGCAAGATTGCTGTAGGCAATGCAAAAAGAAAAGGCCATAGCTAAATGTTGTTTAATACTCTTCTTAGTGCAGTTATTGGAAAACAAAAGCTATTTGTAGCTTAAAGCATTTGTAGCTAAATTATTTATTCTTGTATATCTGTCTGATTCTGAAATCCTTGTTCAGACACAGTATCTCACAGTTTTGAATATAGGAGTGAGCAGTGCACACCTAGAGTTTGCATATGGCTTACAACTGAAAAAATGGAGCACACAGAACTATAAATCCCAAAACTGCCTAACTGCCTCTATGTACAAGGAAATTTACTTGTTGCAGTGATGTACGAACTTCTATGAACTGGATAAGAAGACAGACCTTTTTTCTCTGGTTAAAGACAGCTCAAAGGCTTCTCACAGCTTAAATCATCCAAAAAATCAGATTGCCCACTTCTTCAGTTTGGTGCTCAACTGAAAAAAAATGAAAGAAGCTAGGATGACAAATGCAATATTCCAATGCTACACATCACACAAAAAAGGGATACTTAAAAAAAAATGGCAAAGGAAATAAAGTCTTCAGTTGTTACATTACTCATTGCATTTTCACAAGCCAGAGGAGTCTGATGTTCTCTTTGTTGAGGAGAAATGCACTGCAAATAACAGTGGTGCAAGTGGAGAGGTCTGTCTTAGAAATGATTTCCCTTCACTTTGAGTTATTCCCCACAGAGAAGTACAATCTTTAGGATGTATCTAGGATCATCCTAAGAAAGTGAAGAAGTGGAAGGCTCGGTGAGCTTCCTGGTGACCAACAGAAGCAGAAAATAGAAAGAATCACTGCAATATGTGAAGAGAAAAAAATGACTGCTACAGCGCTTTTGAGTTTTGCAGGCAAGCAGGTAAGCAGTAGTAAAGCGATGGTAAAGTTTCCAGAAGATATTGATGATGAAGCGCTGTTACAAACATTGCTTAAGCATGAAGTCATTGAATGTTAAACTACATTGCAGTGGTTAAAAGTGAACTAATTATTAACCTGAAAGTTGATGGTCACATAGGATTCTGAAAAAGTTTAACTTCTTATTAACACGTGAAACATTATGAAGATTAAATAATGAACATTACATAATGGAAGCGAGAGAAGAAAAGTATGTAGAGTATCTAAATGAAAACTTTAAAAGTTCAAGATCAATTTATTAGCTTATGGGAAAATTTGTATTCTGTCATCAAGATAGGTCAGTTCTGTCTCAAAGTTCACCTGGGAATGACAGTAACTTTATACATATATATATAAATGCGTATAACATACCAAATATGTATTTATGTATATAATTATTTTTTGTTGTGTATGGAATATATGTTTTCTGTCAAAGTATTTTAAATTCATAATAAAGTGTATAAAATAAATGGTGTAAAGTCATGTAATTGGGGACTAACAGCAAGAATTTCTGCTAAGGCCAAATCATTTTCAAATAAGAGGAATGGAGAGAGACCAGGTACGCCCAGACTGCAGTAAGACATTTCTGTCCATTCTGTCAATTTGTTTCCCCTTTGCCTCCAGACCATTGTGTAATTCAAAACTTCAGGAGCACCATGATGTAAGCAGTTTGCTAGTTCACAGTGAAAGACAAGTGGTTAGAAAAGTGCAGATTGTGGTCAATAACAGCTCTGCATTCTGCTCATCCAGATGATTCCATCGTGATTACTTCTCCCCTTCAGTGTGACCTATGTCCAAAGCAGAGTCCCAGTCTTTGTTGTCTTCCTTTTGAAGGCAGCCATTCTCTCTTCTGGATCCTCTTCATGTTTCCTCTCTCCTGTTACCTCCAACTCCACTAAGTCCCTTCTGCAACACATATTTAGGACTGCACACACAGCAGTGAACTGTAGCACATCCTAACCTAATACCATGGCAAAATGATGTCCTCGGCCCTCCTTTGGAGCCCTTTCTGATGACACCCAATGCTACTGCTTTTTTTCCTGCTACCATACAGAGATAACAGGTTTGGAAACCAACCAGCTGTGACTCCATGCAACTTTATGAAGTCTTCTTGATCTCTGAGGAATAAAACCAGCACCAGCACTGATCCTATGGAAGTTTACCACTGATATTTCTTAGTCCTCAAGAATATACATTAAGTTCCAGGTATTGATGATATTTTAGCCTATGAAATGACTTTTCTTGCAGTCCAAAGGTAACTCAGCTTCTTTAATGATCTTGATGTGGAATCCTATTGATGTTTTTTTGAAGATTAAATATGTTGCCTGTCCTGACTCCCTTTTATCCATGTGCTCACTAACTCCTCTGTGGAAATGCTGTGTTGGCCTGGGAGGATTTCCCTTTGTGTCCAGTGCACTGTGTTTACCAATTTCCTCAAGGATATCATGGATATGTCTTTCCAGAGTAGGCTGAAGAGACAATTAGGCAAGGTACTTGGACCCCAGAGTGCTCCCTGTCTAACAGAATTATATGTCTGATATTATGGGAAAGTAACCATTATTCAGCCAGCACTCTTGGTGCTTTTTATGTTACTCATACAGGTAGATAATAATAACAATGCCAGGAATTAACCTGAACTGGTCAAAAGTGATATAAAACTAAGGATGGAGACTAATGATCATGTGATAATTAAGATGTAACAAACCTTAATAAATTTGGATGAGTCTCAAGAACTCTCCTAACTGCTTATATATCAGGTTCTAAAATGGTTTCCCAGATGCAGTGAGACAAAACTAACTTTTCCTTATTAATTTAACCTGTCTGCTTCAGATCACCTGTAGTGAAATGGGGATAGCATTAACCTGGCTCTTTAGAACCTATGGTCTAATTACATAAATCTTCTGACATAACTCAATGATGAAGATTACTAAGTATTTTGCCCTACTGTAGAGTGTGGTATGTATATATGTAAACTGCAGTTATTGCTCTGTGGTCCCTTGTGGTAATTCAGTTTGAGGGCACAGCTCATTGCTGATATGCAGTGCAAATGCCTTAACTTAGTGCCTGCTTACAGTTTCTTTTAAAATATAAATTCATTCCCATTGTATTTTTCTACTTAGTGCACATTTTTTCTTCATTAGAAAGAAGTAGAGATTAAAAGCAATTTCTTCATTGTATGTTTTTTAGTTTGTCTGAGGCGCTGATCTAATTTTGACATATCTCTTCCACCTTGGAGTGATCTCTCAACTAAATGATAAACAGGACTTAAAATCTGAACATATGAATTAGCCACAGGGATTTAAAATAGACTTTTTGACCTACGACTGTAAAATTATATGTATTGTTATACACCTCTCTGTGGGACTGTTTGATCACTTTATTATTTATAGATTAAAGAACATTGTTGCTAATTAATACTGTTCTAATTGTTAGCAGTGTATACGCGCTTGCTTTGATGTTTTTTTGATCCTGTATTTTGGGGATTTCACTTACTAATTTTTTGGATGATTTGGGATTTTGGAACTTGTGTTTTCAAACCTTTGTTTCATTTTCTTATTACTGAGGTCTCTTCTTTTCAAACTTTGCTTCTCATCACACCATTCTCTTTCATTTTTAGTCAAGTCTTATGAAATGGGGCAGCCCCAATTAATTCCTTAACATTATACCAGTAGATTCACTTTTTCGTTGTCTTGAAAAAATGAATTAGCAAAGAGTTTAATACTGTGTTGCCTATATCACATTACCCTTTTATTGTAGCTTGTCATTAAGCTCTCCATTTAATGCAATATAAGGATTTTAGGATAATCAGCAGGGGCAACCTAGAGGTCTGCTAACATTTAAGTTTCTCTGATGAAGACTTTCTCCTACAGTCTATTGAGTGCACATTTTTTGTAGCAAGTACGTAGCAAGTACAACCACAGTGTGAATCTCTCCCTCAGTGTCTGCTAGATGGGTATGTGCATTCCCTAGGTCAAATCATATGACTGTACCAGTTCTTACTAATCTAAAAATCTACAAATCTTAAAATTCAATCCCAGTTCTTGAATGCTTGTATCAGAAAGTTTTGACTTCAGCAGATTTTTAAGATAATATAGTTACTATATAGACTTTTGTGTTATTATACTCACTAATATATTTCACAAATCCATTATGACCAACATGGACACACTGAATCATTTGTTGGGTTTGTTGATTTATTTTTTTATTGATTAGCACAAATTTAAGCTTTTCATGAAAAAAAAAAATAGTTTTATTATAAAATTCTACACCTATCATTCAACATTAAGAATTCATGTTCATCACAAACACTCAATTTATTTATAGAACATGATACAATATTTTAAAAAGTATAGAAATAGTTGTACAGTATCTCTCACATAAGGCATTAGGCAGACAACTACAGCTAAGTTATAATTAGTTCCATTGTGAGTTTCAGCTTCAAAGAAACTCAAAACTTCTAAGAAAAAATTCAGCTGACTCTACCAGGCTTTGCCTACGTGCTATGGCCTAAATCCACTGAAAGAATTAGGGGTCTAACAGCCACTGTAAACATCTAAGTCCAAAATGTAGATCTTCAAAACCCCAGCTGAGCTGGTGCTTTACCCCAGAGAAAGATAGTTTTCTTCCCACGGCACCTACATTTCTGCTAATAATTTTCTCTAGATATGTAAAACCACATGCAGAAAGAAACAAAGGAATTAGGAAAGTATCTAGCAGGAATTAGGAAAATATGGTTTTGTCTATATGCCAAACTGAAACCCTGGAAATATCCATTAAGCTGTCACCTGACCTTACAGACACTAATCACAACCAAGCAGTATTTCTTCCCTGAAAGTTTCATCAGAAAACATGCAACTTCTCTCTCTGCAAGGGCTGTGATATACTTAAATTTTCAACTTAGACTTGGTTCCTGCTTATGCCTAACTGGCATCTAGAAACTTGGTTTTCACTGGTTTAATCTTCTGAGATATAGATGAGATGATAAAGGAAAATTGTGCATGGCCCTCACTGTTTTATTGATAACTTGCTGCCTGACTCTGCTTTGGACCACTCCTGGCACAATTCTAGCAGGCCAAGCCTGCACCCATTTCCAGAGTCAGCAAACAGCATTGTTGACTACATTGTATCAGATTTGTCCAGTTCCAATCCACAAAAAAGAAAGCACTATACCTTAGTACTGTCACTGCACGATTTGCAGCCTTAAGCATGTCCACATACTGTTCATGACACTGACCAAGGTACACTGTACAAGCTCTCAGATTTATGCCATAGATCATCACTCTGGTAGGAGACAGGATTGGTGTCAAGGTGTATTTCTGGTTTGAAGCCACAGTGGTACATGTAGGTATAGCATATGACGTCCAGTCTAAAGGCACTGCTAACATGTTGGAAAGATGCAACTCTGCACAGTGGTCTGACCCAGTACAGTTTCAGTTCTAATTGTAAATATACCTGCAAGAAGATGGAGCTCACACACCCTCTCTGCTTTGCTTAGTAGCTTAGGCTGTGGTCAGAAAGGAACGTTCAAACATGTCTCCCAAGAGTGGGCACACATTCATCCCCTCTTGTTCTCAGTGGGTCAGTGGCTTCTTAGTGTCTTTTTCCAAAGAAATTACTGCTAAAGAGCCAGTGTAGATCATGGAGAGGTTCTAAAGCTTAGGTAAGCACTTGCAGTTTCTCTAAATGGTTATCTTATGCATCTGCCTGTGCTGGATTTCATAGAAAACTTCCATGAGCTCTCTGTCTACTCACAGCGTAGGCAGGCGTTAGTACATTTAGCTCATACCTGAAAATTTCATTAAACAGAAGGATCATGCAGTGTGAGGTAGTGCTCTGTACAGTTAAATACTTGAGCCCTGTATTTTCTCATTCTTATCATCCTTTGAAACCCTATGCAGCTTCTATCAAAGGTAAAATCTAAGTCAGGGACAATCTCAAAAACTGTAGTGAGTCTCTAACAGGGAAAAGGCATTTGGTTTTAGTTTTGCTGATGCCTTGGTTTCAGCTGAGACAGTGTTAACAGCATACCAATTTTGTTGTTGTTGCTGAGTGATGGGTGTGTGCCCAGGGCCAGGCCACTCAGTGAGGAAGAGCTGCCACCATGGTGGTATGGAAGTAGGGAGTGGTATGGAGGCAGGACAGGTTCCTGAATTAGGCACAGGCTCATTCCATACCACTTGACACTGTGCAGAAGGCTACTAACCTGTGAGGAGTTGGCTGGGGGCTGTCCACTGCTCAAGGATTTGCTGAGCATCAGTCAGCAGTTGGTGAGATGATGTGTTTCTAGAGGGGCATCAGTTGGTAGGCGGTTGTTTTGCTAGCAGGGCATCAACTGACAGATGGAGAGCAGTTATGCTGAGATAGATTTCTTTTTTTCTCTTTGCCTTTTCTGTCTTAGTAAATAGTTTTTATCTTAAGCCATGAGTTTCATTTTGTTTCCAATTCTCTTCCTCATCCCACTGAGGGGGAAGGGAACGACTGTATGGTGCTGTGATGCTGCCAAGTTATTTGAGTAGATCTGCAATGATATGCACAAGCAGAGGATCATGTAATCAGTAAGGTTGGAAGAGATCTTAGAAGATGATCTTAAGATCATCTAGTCCAACTAGTCCACCTACAACTAATAATGTTACTAAATCATGTCCCTAAGTACTACATCTGCCCTTTCCTTAAACACCTTCAGGGATGGTAAATCCACCACTTATCTGGGCAGCCTGTTCCAATGTATCACTACTCTTTCTGAGAATAAATTCTTCCTAATATCCAACCTGAACTTCCCCTGGCAAAACTTGAGGCCATTCCCTCTTGTCCTATCACTGTTACCCAAGAGGACAACCCTCACCTAGCCACAACCTCCTTTCAGGTTGTTGTAGAGAGCAACAAGGCCTCCCTTGAGCTTCCTCTTCTCCAGACTGAACAATCCCAGTTCTCAAGACTTAGAAGTCTTGTGCTCTGGACCTTTCACAGCTTTGTTGCCCTTCTCTGGACACACTCCTTGGAGCTCCTCGACCTCTTTCTTATAGTGAGGGACATAAAACAGTACTCAAGGTACAGACTCACAAGTGCTGAATACAGAAGGACAAACCCCGGTCCTACTGGCAGCACTATTTCTGATACAAACCAGGATGCCATTGGCCTTCTTGGCCACTGGTTGGGTCACTTCTTGGACACACTGATGACTCATGTTCAGCCAGGCACTGATCAACTCCTCCAGATCCTTTTCCTCCATGCAGCTCTCCAGCCACTCAGCCCCAGGCCTGTAACACTGCAGGTCATAACATGTAGAGATCAACGGCAAAGTCTTAACCTCAGAGAAAATTGCAGTGTAGAAAATTGCATCTAAAGACTCAGAACTTCATTCTCATTCTCATGGACCTTACTCATTCACATCCAGCCTTCAACACATTTGCTTACAGTCCTCTAGAAATTTGTGCTCAGTTTAACTAGTCAGGTACTTTTGTAGGATGAATCTACTCCAATAAACTACATTTTTTTTTACAGTTTCCTCCATTTGACATATTCCAAAAAAAAGGAAGACAAAAACTCCTTGGGAAATGGAAGTGTAGAACACAGCAAAGGCAAAAATCCCATAATAATGATCAACATTAATGATTAATGGTTTTTACTGCAATAATTTGTCCCTAGTTTCCACTCCTGTCAGTCCGGAAATGCTCTTCAAATGAAGCTCTTACCTTTTCTTCTTAGGGTAGGAGAAAACTGCTTGCTTATATTGTAGTGGGGAACTCCAATTACTGGTTGTGCTCTAAGAGAAATGGAATTTAACTATTTTAGCATTACACATTAACTTACTGACACCAGCAGTTCCTCCAAAAAACAGCAAAATTTGATCCTTTTCCCAGATTTTGGAGTTAATAAATGGAAGGACTCTGGCTGAACTCTATTCCCATTGAAGCTCATAAGAAGACTGTTAGAGAAGTTAACAAGAGCAAAGCTAGACCAGTGTTGAAGGCACTTGGAGATCCCCTATACAACTTTCTCATTTAGTTGATTTTACCTGTAGAAATGCCTTTGATATTTTGAAATTTCAGGAATAAGACTTCAATTTCTAATACAGCAAAAATCATACACCATTTCTTCATCTCTTGTGCTTACATAAGTCTCCTATTCATATTTATGGTCTTGTTATAATTTGTAGAATTCTCAAAATGGTTTAAATTAAAACCTTTCACACTTTTTTTTTTTCCTTCTTTTTTTTTTAAGTGAAGAGGAATGCACAGGCTTTTCTAGGCTAAACCTTGTAACTAATAAAACATCAAAGAAAAATGATGAAAGAGATACAAAGATAGTATATGTAAATGCTACCAAGTGTTCGTAGGTTATAAGAGGAATTTAGTATAGCAAAGATTTGGAATTGCCAATTGAGGTTTAAAAAAAAAAAAAAAATTGCTAAAATTTTACCTCTGGATTCACTAAGGAGATTTAATTACGTATTTCCCTTTAGAATCCTTGAAGGTTGCCTACATACATCTCTGTATCACAACCTAAATTTAGGGCTGCTGTACATCTCCTGTTTATGTTCAGTGAAAGGTGGTGGCATGTTCCTCCACTGCTGAGCCCCCTAAAGCCCCTCTCTTGTGGCCGTTTGCAGGGCTCATTTTCTGCCATCATCTCTAGGTACCAAGAGCTGTCTGTCCTCCACCTGCCTGTGTGCTCAGAGGGGAAATTGATAGAAGTCTGCTGAGGATAAACTGAGCAACTTTCAGCTCCTCTGCGTGATTGCACTGATCCAACTCTGCCATTAGGTGGTCATCAATCATTTTTCCACCTCACTTATGGCCAAATTCCACTCTCAGATGTGCATTCACAAATCCCGTTGACGTCAGCCGTTAGCGGTGTACCAAAGGAAAAGAATTTAACTCTTCATGTAGTTTTCTCCTCACTCTGAGCATTCTGTCTGTCTTGCCTCTGCATTCCTGAGGCAAGATTTTTTCCCTAACATTATCTTTAGGTTTAAGCATCTTAAAACATTAAAAAAAAGCTGGCATCACCTCTCCTGGGTGTCTCCTCCCTGAGCCGTCTGCTTTCAAACTTTCTAAAGCTGATGGCAATTCTTTTGCATTCCTGTGCTGTTTGGTATGAGGTAACCCAATAGGACACAGACTGTGCTGGCAAAAGTAGATTTACAGAAGCCTCAGGGAAAAAAAAAAAGAGAAGAAAAAAAAAAAAAAAGATGAGATTTCATGGCTTGGGACTTGCTAAAAGAGAACTAGGGAAAAGAGTTTTGTTTAAAGGAAAAAAGTTACAATTTTCCAGCATTTCTGGGTACCTTGCTATAAGATTTCAAGTAATACAAAGGGACATATCATTAGGAAATAGTTTGGATTATAAAAATAAAAGCTTATTTTAAGTGATTGCTAGATAGGCTTGAAATTGGGTGATCTTCATATGCATTTTATTCCTTGGTGTATTTGCCATGGCTAGGGAAAGTCCTGCAGAGTGTTTCAGAGGTGTTTTAAAATACATCTATTCTAGTCCTGAGACTCAAAGTCTTATTTTATTGAAATGTCTCTTCTCAGCCTAAAGAGGAAAATGCATTTTTTAATTTCAAACAGAAAGTATCCTAGTTTTTACATTCAGTCTCAATGACACAATTTATTGCTGATGCAGCAATTTCAAATAAAGTTTGAAACTGACTCTGGTTTGCATGGCTGAAATGAGAAGATACTATTAATATTTAGATCTCAGCTATTCCTACCAAGTGGTGGTACTGACTGGTCCTGCAAAGCTGGATCACCATGGTAAGCTAGCCTACCCTTCAGATAGCCTCATCCATCTTCAGAGATCACAAAGCATTTCTTATATCATCTTTAGTTTCTAGGAGGAATAAAAGAAAGGCAAGAAAAGGGAAAAAAAAAAGATATCATGATTTGGTCATTCATGGGTCCCTTCAAGAATCTGGATTTCTTCTCTTCCAACACAGCTTTCTATTAGCTGAATCTGAGTCAGGGCCAACCGCTGAATCCTCACACTGTGGGCTTCAGCTCAGCTGCACAGTAGTATCTTTACATCTGTGCCAGCTAGGGTTATTACTGAGTTTTATAACTTCTGCTATAAATAAAGCCTTGTCATCTAAGCATTCAAATTAAATACCTCTCAGTTTATTTTTGAACACTGGAAGTTAATAATAAATATCATCTTTGTTTTCTAATTTTTTTACTGAGTTGATTTAAATGCTCTTGACAGCTCCAATCCAATCCTCCCATCCAAGCTGACAAGCATGACATGCATCTCTGCATACAAGCTCTCAATTATGCATAATCCAATGTTTTCTAGGGTTTTAATTGAATCACTAGTCTCAAACTTGTTATTTTTAATTTACAACATTTGATTTCTGACACCGGCCCCTCTATGTCATAAATTATGCAGGAAAGAGCCTTAGTTGTGTGGGTGATTAAAAAAAAACTAATTAGGCATGATTAAAAAAAAATAAAACAGAGACCTCTTAAATATGTGCATGTTACCATGTAAGAGAAGCTTATTTCACTGGAAATGCCTGGGTGATTTTTTTTTTTTAAGAGATTATGTTCAGTTCAGTACAATTTGATTGATTTTGACAGAAATGAAAGAAAATGTAGGATTTTTTCTTCCTGCATATATACCAGAAATTGCATTACATGGCCCGTTGATGTGAATTTCTCCCACAGCTCATTGAATGTAATTTTGTTAAGTGGGCAGGAAAATGAATATGAAGAAAACTGAATAGAATCCAACATTTTCCTTGGCACCAGCAGCAAAGTTGAAACATGGCATATATAGATATAAATATATGTATATAAATAAATATATATGCATATATATATGTGATGGACAATTAGAGGTATTAACCTTTTATGCTTCAGCTAATAACAAGAAGGAAAGTGTGCAGAATGTTAAATACCAGTAAAAGGTAGACAACAGAGTAATGATGTGTCTGTAAATTCTGTAGCACCACAGCAGCAGATTAAAGGAAAGGAATTATTTTCCCTTTGATGAATTTAAGAAGCTACAGGTTTACTTGCCACATGAGTTTGCAGATGTTCATTGTCATTATTTACCAACAGCTTAAACCTTGCTATTTTAAATACACTGTATTAAAAAAAAAAAAACAAAAAAAAAAAACACATTCCTTTCTGACATATTGTTTTTCCAATAATATGAGGAAAAAAATGAAGAACCGCTGCTTCCCTCCAGCTGTGCTACATAATCTCTGTGCACTTATTCTCAAGTCTGTGCCTCATAGACATACACAGTACAGCTGCTCTATCACCCTAAATCCAGCTGTGATGATAATGTGAATGACCTATGGAGGGGCTACATTAGAAAGTTCCAGTTCAGAAAATAAATTTCTCAGTGTTAAATCTGTACATCGTTCCAGCAGTGCTACCCTTCTACTTGCATATAACTGTATGCTTATATAGTTTGCTGGATTAGGACCAAAGACTCAGATGGAGGTGCCTGAAGAAGAGCTGGCAGATCTGTTAGTCCTAACACCCTTAGCAGCTTTGAAAATTCATGGTGCTGATTTAAAATCCAGGGTGATCTCCTGATCCTCAAAAAAACTCGCTGTGAAATCTGTACCTGAGATGACATTTCACCTTCCTCGTGGGAGAAGAAGGCATTTCACAATCACTGGGATCTTTTCAACTGCAGTAATCTGGCACTGAATACCTGTCCCCCTTTCCCCGGGAGGCATCTTTCTTTTCCCCCATCAGAGGAATGATGAAAATATCTTAAAAAGCAGAGAGGACACCTAAGGAATGTTGAGCCCATACTATCTTTTCTAGGGTAGGCAAGATAATTAATTCTTCGCTGATACTTATAAGAATGCCAAGAAGACAGAAGCCAATAATCAAAGCAAGAAAAATGCTTTCCTCTCCTTCAGTCATCCTGATGTGCCACTACAGAACAAAAGGGCCATAAGAACCTTTGACAAGCAGGCGTTGTGAAACAGCACTGTCTGCATGATTGTTCTCATGCCTACCTAAAGCAAAGCTGCCATGCTTATACAGGTGGCTTGAACAGGTACTGTAAGTGAAATCTTGTTGAATTTTTCTTTTTTTAATTCAAGATGCTTATGAAAAACTAATAAGCTATGAAGAAAATAATCTTCATCAATAGACAGCTTTAAATATACATATATATTTTATCAAGACAGTTTTTGCTTGAATCAAGAAATATTGTGCCCAGACAGAGAAGATGAACCAGTAGCATGTGCTTGCAGCACAGAAGGCCAACAGTATCCTGGGCTGCATCAGAAGAGGGGTGGCCAGCAGGGAGAAAGAGGGTTCTGTCCCCTTGTTCTGTGCCCTCATGAGGACCCATTTGGAGTACTGCATCCAGGCCTGGGGCTCTCAGCACAAGAAGAATGTGGAGCAGTTGGAGCAGGTCCAGAAAAGGGATATGAAGATGATGAGGGGGCTGGAGCACCTCTCCTGTGAAGAAAGGTTGAGGGAGTTAGGCTTGTTCAGCTCTTGACCTACTGGAGAGGAGGTCTGCGGAGAGGGACCTGGGTGTCCTGGTGGACGACAGGTTGGCCATGAGCTGGCAGTGTGCACTTGTGGCCAAAAAGGCCAATGGCATTCTGGGGTGCATTAAAAAGAGCGTGGCCAGCAGGTCGAGGGAGGTGATCCTCCCCCTCTACTCTGCCCTGGTAAGGCCTCATCTGGAGTACTGTGTCCAGTTCTGGGCTCCTCAGTACAAAAAAGACAGGGATCTCTTGGAAAGAGTCCAGCGGAGAGCCACAAAGATGGTGAAGGGCCTGGAGCATCTCCCCTATGAAGAAAGGCTAAGTGATCTGGGTCTGTTTAGCCTTGAGAAGAGAAGACTGAGAGGGGACCTGATCCAGGTCTATAAATATCTAAGGTGTGGGGGGCAAAGTGGCAAGGCCAGACTGTTTTCAGCAGTGCGTGGAGACAGGACAAGGGGAAATGGCCAGAAGCTGGAGCATAGGAAGTTCCGCACCAATGTGCGCAAGAACTTCTTTACAGTGAGGGTGACGGAGCACTGGAACAGGCTGCCCAGGGAGGTTGTGGAGTCTCCTTCTCTGGAGATATTCAAGACCCGCCTGGACGCCTACCTGTGTGACCTGGTGTAGGGATCCTGCTTTGGCAGGGGGGTTGGACTCGATGATCTCTGGAGGTCCCTTCCAACCCCTACGATTCTGTGATTCTGTGATTCTGGAGAAAAGGCTTTGGGGAGGTGTTATTACAGCCTTCCAGTATTTAAAATGAGCTTACAATCAGGAGTAAGACAGACTTTTTACATAGTCTAACAGTGACAGGACATTGGGAAATAGTTATCAACTGCAAAAGGTAAATTTAGGTTAGATGTTAGGAGGAAATTCTTCACTCAGAGGGCAGTGAGGCACTGACACAGCCGCCCAAAGAAGCTGTGGTGCCCAACTCTGGAGGCACTCAAGGCCAGGTTGGATGGGGCCCTGGGCAGCTGAGCTGGTGGGGGGCAGCCCTGTCCCCATGTCAGGGGGTTGGAACTAGATGATCTTTAACGTCCCTTTCAATCCAAGACATCCTATGATCCTATGAAAGGAGATCTGAATTGCCCTCAAAATGCAAGTCCTGAGAAAACTTTGGAACATGCTCTGCCAGTGGAATTGGCAATAAATTATAAGAGCAAGATGACATCATGCTCAAACATTTGACCCCTTCCTGCCTGAATGCTTGTCTAAACTGGGTGGAGGCCCATTTCAAAATTTGATGATATATATTTCTAAAGAGAAATCAGTAGAGAAATCAAAGACCCACTTGCAATCTTAAAGATTAAAATTAGATGCCAAACCACAAATGTTGAAAGTAGAATAAATATGTTGTATTACTATACTCCCTTCTTGTAAGGTGTTATATTGCCTTTTAACCTTGAATCAGTTATTGTGCACAACCTTAAAAACGGCAAGAAATGCTTGGTATTTTTGCAATCCAAATCCTATTTATGGTGGATTTTCTAACCAAAACCTTTCTTTTTACCAACAAATTCTAAGATTTCCCCCTGAAGAGACGGTATGTAGCAGAACACAGAGTCACAGAAACATAGGGCCTGGAAGGGACCTCCGGAGATCACCTTGTCCAACCTCTTGCTAAAGCAGATATCCTACAGTAGGTCACACAAGAAAGCATCCAGGTGAGTTTTGAATATCTCCAGAAAAGGAGTCTCCACAGCCTCATTGGGCAGTCAGTTCCAGTGTTCTGTCAGCCTCAAATAAATGTTTTCTCTTATGTTCAAATGGAACTTCCTATCAAAAAGCTCTTCAACCATTGTGGTCAAAGTGATCATAAAAGTTTTGTTTTTGTTTTATAGTTGGCATATTACTGGTCAGTGATAAGTAGAAGAGTCAAGGGACAAACAACTTCCTTCTCTTGGGTAGCCTACTCTCAAAAACTAAACAAAACTGCAAAAAGTACTATAAAAATAATGGAGTTAGTGGAGAATTTGATAGCTGTAATATCCTTAGAATATCCTTTCAGCCAGAAATCTCCTAAAAAAAAAAAAAAACAACACAATCCTTACAACAACTTAAAACAAGGCATAAGACTGGATAGCTTCATCCTTTTGACAAAACCACATCATGTAAGTTTTATAATAAATATTTCAGGCCTTACCTTTAAACTTGATAGGTTTTCATTTTCAGAGATTCTTACACAGTTTAATTCTTGCAATACTTAGAAATATTTCTCTAATTTCTCTGTGGATAGATTTTCTATTTCCTACTTTTTCCTTTGGCACGACTAACTCTTCTTCCTCTCTTGTCCTTACTTTTGGATGTACTTTACAACAGCTATCATATTTCCTCTCAGTTTTGCTTTTTCCAAATTTGATTAGTTCCTTACTCCTTTGGCTGAAACAAACTTCTCAGACATTCCCTTACTAACTATACATAAGCCTAATTTCTAAAAGACTTTATTTACTCTCTTTCACCACAATTCATCTCAGTCAAACTGGGAGGTCAAGAGTGTTGTTTATCACATCAGAACTAGTTACTACAGTATTCCTTTAAACTTAATGGAGATAAACCAATGCTTTTATGATGTGATTCTTCTGATAGTTTTACATGAGTAAAGAGAAGCATGGCTGAAAAATGCTTGTTTCCCTCTTACTACAAAAAGAGACTGGTACAACTAACCCAGGCATAAATGTACATTGTAAACATCCATATTTGGCAGTAAGTTTCCTATTCTACTCATATTGGCCTTTCAGACACAGCATTCTTAAGTGATTATTATCTGGAGACTTTGTTAAGGTAAGAGTGTTTCAAATTTGGTTCTCATTTCCTTAAAGCAAATGTGCCTTTGAACCTGAGGGAAGAAAGTAACACTTTTTCAGTAAGCCTAGAACTGAAACCATTCACTAAGATAATCCCTGCTGACAAAAAAGTATATGCTTGTCTGAGAAGTTTGCTTGCTGGTTTTTAGTAATTTTATTTTTTAACTCTAAATAAAAGGGAATGTTTGTTGAAGTTCCTGTGTTACAGATCTATGTTGCTTCTTCCTTTGTGGTGTAAATAAGAAGAACGAACATGTAGAATAACCCATATATAATAGCTGTGTCAGTAACATCCTTACATTTTATGTGATTTCCAGGAGAAAGAACTGCTTTAAAATTCCATGGCCCCTTGTATGCAATTTCTGACACTTGGCTCTACTGAGGGATGGAATAATCAGATCATATGATAAAGCTGTAGATTTCTACCCTTTCTTGTATGTGAGCTCTAGATCAGGCAAATCATTCCTGGGACAGTTTTACAGAAATGCATTTGTGTCTGAGTGAGCTAAACAAAATCATGAAGCAAGTCTATACATATCAAGACCTGCCAGCTGGAGGCTTCTGAGCGAGACTGGTTTATTCTATCAAATTAAATAGTGAGTGCATGCAGATTTCTGGGTTTAGGACTGACATTCTTTTCTGTGCCACATCTGTGCCTCATATTACCAACCTGTCTCTCCATATCTCCAGCTGTTGGCCTGCTATTATATTATGTATAGGATCTAGCACTTCAGAGTTTAGGATTTCCTAGAGCCTCTTAACTGGCAGTAATGCAAATATCAAGAGAGAATTTAATTTCCACAGAAGAATCTGAACAAGAAGGTGATCAAGTTATAAGACTTCAGCAGAGTGTCTGTAGTTATCTCTTCTGGATATTATTGCTGTTTTAAAAATACATCACAGTATTCTGCGATGGAAACAATGGAGGCCAGATTCAGTGCCAGTACAAAGGAATACTTGGAAACTAATAAGATCTAGGTCCACTTCAGGTCTGTATTTCACTATTTGCTGTGATCTTACCTTTCTTGGGTTGTAGCATCCAAATAAAATACCATATCTTCTTGTAAAATTTGTTTCCACTTTCATTATGTATCTCATGAGTTCTGCAAACAGACTTTGTTCTGTTTATGGGAACATTAGCAGTGAACTGTCATTTCAAAAGAGCGTGGAACCAAGGCAAATAACAGTGAGCTACAACTGTAAAGGCCAATAAAAATTAACAAACAGACCTTTGTCTATGTTTCTTTGATGAGAATTTGGATAACCACATTGCTGTTTCTTGAGGATGCTGTAGGCTGAAGTCTAGTCTTCTCCAGTGAAGAATCTTAAAGAGAATGCAATCAATCCTAATAAGCATTTCTCTGTGATGAGAAGGAAGACTGTGGCAGCTAAATTCTCTGAATTCCCTGAGTTATTCTGGAATAAATCACTCACAACTCCAGAACATGTTATCTCTGTATACCTGTCAGTCATGATCAGCAAATTGTTAAACATTAGAATACAGAAGAGCATGCCTTTGATACACAAGCCCTTGATATAGGTGCTGCAACTTCAGCACCAAAGATGTATGGTTTCTGCAAGCATGTGAGATGAAATTTTATACCAAAAAAACTTCCACTATTATTCCTTGAAGACTTCTCAGCAAGGATTAGAATATACATATTTCATGCAAAAATCAGACATAAAAAAAACAAAATGGCTCTTATTTATGAGTAGGGAAATTCAAAACCTAGAGCTGCAACCTTTACTTAATGCCAAGGCCATGAAAATGCAATGATCTACAGAAATTCACACTTTTGTCTCTGGGGGCATTGTTACAGGCTCATAAAAAGTCAAATTGCTGTTACTTGAGCTTGCAAATAATTTATAACTATCATTTGTCTTATAGTCCTAGCATTTTCCTGCTGTGCTGACCACCTACCCATGCATGTATGTTGTAGCAATCATGTTCTTGATACAGTCACCGGAAGAGAAGAATGTGTTATTTGGGAGTATTTGAAATGTCCAGGACTAATCTACCACACAAAAGCTATAGGCTCAATACAGGCTCACCTATTTCTTCACGAGTACTATATTGCCAAGGCTTTCTTTTTATTTAAAAAAAAAAAAAATACTGAGTACATAAAACAGTAACGGACCTCTACTCTGATTGTCACTTATTTAATTCCTCTTAGCAGTTAAATGAGCATTCAAAATCTAGTAAGAAAGAATTTGCCAACATCAGTAATCCCTAATAAATGCAAGTATGGAAGTATACTTTTTAGCAAACTTTCTGTTCTTATTATCACCATGTTTATTATTTTAATGCTTTATATTCACCTTTCACAGCCTTTTCTACTATAAATATCAGAATGTTATTATTGAACAAGAACTGAAAATTATTCACACTCTGGTCTTATTATCGTCAACTATATTGCAATTGATAAATTTTTCTGATGTCTCATATACAATTTCCCATCATTCAGGAGTAGGGAAGGTTTAAATTAAATATCTTATATCATGCAGTGAAATCTGCACTTTTCCACGACTATGATTTCCATTTTCATTCAGTTCATCCTTCCAGTCCTGTAACTATCATCTCATCTTGGGAAGGTACTGCAGACAGCCTCTGGGTGTTGTGTCTCCAGAATACTGGCAAAATAGGACACAATGTTTTTGTTTTCTTATTAAATGTCACCAAAATTAACAAACAGGAAAACCCTCTGAGATTAAACTAAGACAACTACAACCAGCTGACCTAAAAAAAGATCTGCAGGAGCTGTGTATCAACTGAATTTTCCACCCTTCCACTATTCATTTCTAATACAAAAGCTGATCTTGGTGAATTTATGATTATGTATGATGCCAGTCAGCAAAGTAGAGTCCCATTTTTGGCACCAAGAGGAAAGAAACATTAAACTTTCGTATAATAAAATAACATTAGGCTTAAAGAACATAAGGATTAAAATAGTCTAATGTTTCCCTTGGTTCTGTTTAATTCATATCTGTGCCATCAGGCAAGTAGTAATAAGACTATAGTCTTGTGGAATTGCTTCTTCTCCATCTTCATCCATGGCAAATTCAGAAAAGAAAATTGCATTGAGTACACTAGTATTTCCTCTTCATTATTCAAGTGGGGCGTGGGACTGCTAAAGACAATTTAGTTCCATATATATTTCAATTATGAAATATCAATTTTTCTTTAAAAAAGAACAACATCTTTACCTTTAAAAAATTGAATATTTTTGTTTTTCTATGTAGCATACTGATTTTAATGCCCATCTCAAGTTTTTAAGAGGTAATAGCCCAGTTTCTTTGAACCTCCAGAGAACAATAGTTGTGGCTCAGCCTGATGCAATAAAAATTTACAGTGCCACAAATGAGAATGTCAGAAATAAAGTACTTGTATAGCTACAATGTTGATTTTCTGATGTAATTTTGGTTAGGAAACATCTAGATTGTACAAAAATGTTCTATCTGTAGTTAATTGTACCATTATTATTGCATATTACCATTTTGTGCATACATACACTTCAACTGGGAAAAAAAAAAAAATCATCAACTACAAGCTTCCCTACTGGTAGACTCTGGAACTACCTAGACTGGTTCTTGCACTGTAATGACTCATCAGTATGAAATCTGAAAATGACTTTGGCTTTTCCTCACGGTGAAAATAATCATGCAGCTTCCAGATCAGCAAGAGGCAAGCAACTCTCACCCACAACATCATTTTTGCTTACTGTAGAATGAGAAATTCATTCTCAGCTGGCAAAAGCTACAGAGGACACAAGGAATTGAATCCAAAGCCCTGTGAATTTAATAGAAAAATTCAACTGCAGTAAGGCAGTTGAAGAGGATCCAGATCTAAGCAATTTACAGTATTTTAAGCCCAGGAAAGATGGAATGTAAAGCATAGATTGTACATGTGTAAGATATGTTTAATACAATTCCAAGGCATATCTCTGATTAAGATATTGGAAATGTATGAAAGCCAAAGTAATACTATAATGTAAAGCATGCACCCATTTATTCAGTAACATATATGCATGAGCATTCGCTGATAATACTTTCCTGAAGTTTCCATGCAAGCCCTAATAGAAAACAGTGATAAATGTCACTTAATAGACTCCCTTCACTGATCTCATACCAAAAAGATTACAAAACAACAAAATACAGATTTACACCTTCAGTTTAACTTTTGCTTAAGACAGCCAGATGCTGAATCTTCAATTCACATAGGTTTTTTTTCCCCACCAAGTGTTTCTGAATGGCCGTAACTAACAAAATGAAAGCAAATCAGAATGTTTTCTGTTTTCAGGTGAGAAGCATCTGATTAGGAAATGCTAAAGTTGCTACCAAAAAAAAAGGATTGTTAAAACTTGAATTAATGTTAGTAAATCCTTTTCCTAGACACACACACACACACACACACAGAGGAAAAAAAAAAAAGTCTAGGCAGAAAGAACACAGTCCTGCTCATATAAACTAGAAAACTCTGTCATGAAGTTTGGTAAATGGGAGTCCCAGAATATTTTTAACACTTTAACACTACTGTTTTGGAGTACAAAATTGTATTGTTCATATTAATGATGGTTTGGTGCTGATAGGGTTTCTGATAACACGCAGTACATAAATAATTATAATTTAAGAATTTAGAAGAACAAATTTTTGGACCATTTCACTGAAAATTATACTTATTAATTCCAACTTTGAAACATTTCTATAAAAATACAGATCTTTTCAATCAGGTAAATTGAAACCTTTGCCAAGGAATTTGAAGCATTACAAGCTGCATAAGCAGTCACCATTCCTTATTCTAAAATCAGAACATGTAAAATACTCTCTAGAATGAAATATAATGAAGTTTTCATCCTGAGAATTTCAGAGTTTTCATGTGTGTTGGCTCTCATAACTAAATACTGTGAAGAAAACATAAAACACAACTATAATTTTTGAAATTAGACAAAATTGTATCAGACTTCATTTAATGCCTTATCACTCATTATACTCATCTGAAGACACTACTCCCTGAAAACCCTAGGGATTAAATTAAATTATTTTTATGTCCTCTCAGCAGGTGTTACAGTAATGGCAACATTGCTTAACATCTTATTGCGCTGGTAATTTTATTTTTTTGTTTGATAAACCTATGGAATGCTTTAGCTCCTTAACAGAGATTTTTGATCTGGATGGTAATTCAGTCCATGGGGCTTAGTCTCCTCCAATGAGTGCACCCTAGTCCAGATTAACAGTCTGGTCCACTGAGGTTTGGATCATCTTCAGTATTCACTCCATTAAGTCATCTCAAGTTCGTGCTGTTGTAGCTACAGATGCCCAAGCCACAGTTCTTGTTAGAGTTTAAGACAGTATACCCCTGCAGTGGCATCTTACTGCCTGAATCTTAAAAAGGTAATTGACAGAACTTCATGAAACAGTTGCATGTTGTTCCAGGCCTTTATGTACAAGTGTCCCGCACCCATCAACATCTTTGGCTGGACATTCAGTCACATACAGTATTTGTTCCTAACCTTTCCATCTTGTGTCAAGTCATGGCCTCTTTTATGAATGGGCTCTTCTTCTTCCTTACCACTGCATTCTTGTTGCAGCACCTGGGATGAGAAGAGCCAGTCTCTGCAGTATGACCTAGCCCTCAGAAGGCGGTAATAGTTATGAGAACAGGCTCTGTTCTTATCAAAATTGACAAAGAAGAATGGAAACTGTTGGAAAACAGTGAAATATGTGCAGACATAGGCAGATACAGTCCAAGTGCAGAGCTGCACAAGTCTAGTAGTACCTTTAGTGTTTTCAAGACTTTTTCCTCTAGAAACACTTTTTATTAAACTGAAGGAGAAAACTTGCATCTGCCTTCTGATGGCAGAATCTTCCACTGTAGCAGAGAGAAAATAAATTAGTACTGCTACCTGAAAGTTGGTTGTGGTAAAAAGCTAGACTTTTTTGGACAATATCTTTAGGGTTACCAATTAAGCATTATCTCTGCAGTGCATAATGGCTTGCAAGAAAATGTATTCTGTAGATTACTCACCAGAAGACAGAAAATGCAGATGTACTCCACATGAAGTACTTTTCTGACAGTAGTGTTTTCTGTCTCTTCTGGGACTGTGGTAATCATGTGCCCACTCAATATGCATTCTGGTATGTTCATCACAAAAGTCCAAGTCCATTTTGATTCAGTAATTCATGTATTTGCTAAACAGAAAAAACAGTAATTTCTTGTGTAAGGTACTTCTGTTGGGCCTGTAGGTGCTGTTTGTAAGATGTGACATTCATATCTGAAAAAAAAAATCAGTACTTCTTCTTCTGAGATTTACTAGTGGTGTTTCCATGCATAACCTATACGTGACTCATGTAATTGTATACTGTGACAAGAGAAGCTGATTTCAATTCATGCCCAGCTGTGATAAGATGCCTGTCCCTTATGCTTTTGTCTAGTTGGGAGCAAAATAGCACAGTCTATCAAACATTCCAGATACTAATGTGACAACCACTTCCGATATTATCATGGAAGGAAGAGCTCTGAAAGGATAAGGGGCTGCTTTCAGGCACCATCAGCTTGATGGCAGCCAGAGAGCATACTTTTATTGGTGACAGCCAAGGGAGCAAATAAAGTACAAAAGCGTCACTCTCTCCTGTTAATGCTATTCCAGGGAGCATGAGAGAGGAACTGAAAAGCTTCAACAGGCCAATGTGATAATGAAGTAAATAAATTAAAATTAGTCAAATTGTCAAATTCTTCAGAACCAAATAGATCAGATTTTCTTATGATACGCTGCATTAAAGCCAACAAGTTTTGTCTTTGAGACTTTGGAGGTTTCATTTTTCACTCAGGCTACCTTCTTCATTCACATGTTACCTACTATCACGTGTTATCCAGCAGTCAGTCAGAATTGGGGGGTCTGACAGAAAAGAGCTTCTTTCACTGCCTGAACTTTAATCAGTGAGGTTTGCATTAGAAAATATCATTGTAATGTAACAATCAATTCCAGATGGTTCGTGATCACAGATATAGTCCATGCTTTCTTCAGATCCAATACAATCAATGTAACAATCAACAGAAAAGTGCACGTGTGCATCTGTACATCTTAGAGGATTGCATTTTCTTCCTTCCCAGACACATATTACTATAGATATCAGTGCTTAGCATCATTATCTAAAAGTTGAACTTTTCTCAAGTCAAGACCATTCTTAAATGATCTAAAAGAACTAAACCTGGGTTAGAACTCCCTACCATACATAGAACTCTCTACCATACCTACATCTCATTTAAATAAATTACTATTTCCAATGTTGTTGCAGCTGTGACTTTAAATTAAGTAGTGTTTTACAAGTAATAACTCTTAAAATTATAACTGAAAACCTAATGGAGACCTAACTGGGATGGAAGCACTTCAGTGGCTGAGATATGAGCATGCTAAATATGAATATAATCAAAGCTGTAAATAAATAAATCCATGCTGGAAGATGTCAGAGTTGGTCCTGAAGAACATTTGGGGGTGATTGAAAAGCTGCTCCAAAATAAAACCACTCTTTTATAGATGTGCGATATAGACTGAATATTGCAACATTCTCCATATGCAAGGTTTTTTTTTTTTCTTTTTTCACAGAATCACAGAATCACAGAATCACAGAATCATCAAGGTTGGAAAAGACCTAAAAGATCATCCAGTCCAACCATCACCAATACTCCCCAGCTAAATCCTATCCCTCAACACAACATCCAAACGTCTCTTGAACACATCCATGTTCGGTGACTCCACCACCTCCTTGGGCAGTGCATTCCAATGCCTGATCACCCTTTCCGAGAAGTAATATTTCCTAATGTCCAGCCTGAATCTCCCCTGGCGCAGTTTGAAACCATTGCCTCTAGTTCTATCACTGTCTACACGAGAGAAAAGGCTGACCCCTAGCTCACCACAACCTCCCTTCAGGAAGTTATAGAGAGCTATAAGGTCTCCCCTGAGCCTCCTCTTCTCCAGGCTGAACAATCCCAGCTCCTTCAGCCGTTCCTCATAAGGCCTGTGCTCCAGGCCCCTCACCAGCTTCGTAGCCCTCCTCTGAACACGTTCCAGGGCCTCAATGTTGTCGCGGGTTAAGCAAGATCTACCTGTGCCCGTGACAGGGGGGCAGCTGGCCCAAAAGGGCCGCTGGCCCAAAAAGGGAAGGGGAAAAGGGAATGGGAAAAGAAAACAGCGGCAGCGATCTAAGGAGGCACACTTATTTACTAAATACTATATCAGAATACAGAATAATACAATATAATACAATATAATTGTAATTAAGCAAAAGGGAGAGAGAGAGTGAGTCCCAAAAACCGAAAGGCCTACTGTAAGCTCTAGGCGAAACGGCTGGAAGGCACCCCACGCTCCAAGGGATCCGGGAGAGTGTGTGATATCAGTCACGGGAGTGAGATTATATACTGTTCTGGTCCCGTGACTTATCTCCTGACCGTGATGTCCTCTGGGAAATGTAGTTTTCTTCTGTGAACTATCCATACTTTACATGATGTTGTGATGTGGAATACTAATAGCAGAATTACAAAAGTATTAAACCATGACAAATGTCTTTCTTGCAATGAGGGGCCCAAAACTGAACACAATACTCAAGGTGCGGCCTCACCAGTGCCGAGTACAGGGGGACAATTACCTCCCTATTCCTGCTAGTAACACTATTTTTGATGCAAGCCAGGATGCCGTTAGCCTTCTTGGCCACCCGGGCACACTGTCGGCTCATGTTCAGTCGAGCATCAATCAACACCCCCAGGTCCGTTTCCTCCACACAGTCCTCCAGCCACTCCGCCCCAAGCCTATAGCGCTGCCTGGGGTTGTTGTGGCCAAAGTGCAGGATTCGGCATTTGGTCTTGTTGAACCTCATCCCCCTGGCTTCAGCCCACCTCTCCAGCCTGTCCAGATCCCTCTGCAGGGCCTCGCTACCCCCAGGCAGATCCACACTTCCAGCCAATTTGGTGTCGTCTGCGAACTTACTGAGGGTGCACTCAATGCCCTCATCCAAGTCATCAATAAAGATATTGAAGAGGACAAGCCCCAGCACCGACCCTTGGGGAACACCACTCGTGACCGGTCGCCAGCTGGATTTAACTCCATTCACCACCACTCTCTGAGCCCGGCCCTTCAGCCAGTTCCTTACCCATCCAAGAATGTACCCGTCCAAGCCACGGGCTGCCAGCTTCTGCAGGAGAATACCGTGGGAGACAGTGTCAAAGGCTTTGCTGAAGTCTAGGTAGACCACATCAACAGCCTTTCCCTCATCCAGCAGATGGGTCACTATATCATAAAAGGAGATCAGGTTGGTCAAACAGGACCTGCCTTTCATGAACCCATGCTGGCTAGGCCTGATCCCCTGGCCATCCCGCACATGCCGCATGATCTCCCTCAAGACAATCTGTTCCATAACCTTCCCTGGAACCGAGGTCAGGCTAACAGGCCTGTAGTTCCCCGGGTCCTCCTTACAACCTTTCTTGTAAATGGGAGTCACGTTGGCAAGCCTCCAGTCTTCCGGGACCTCACCAGTCAACAAGGAGCGCTGGTAGATGATGGAAAGCGGCTTGGCTATCACCTCCGCCAGTTCCCTCAGCACTCTCGGGTGGATCTCATCCGGCCCCATGGACTTGTGGCAGTCCAGTTGGAGTAGTAAGCCTCTGACCGTTTCTTCCAGAATCACAGGGGGTTTAGCATGCTCCCCAGGCGAGACTACCAGGTCAGAGAGAGGAGTACCCCGAGGATAACTGGTCTGACCTTTAAAGACAGACGTAAAAGAGGCATTCAGAACCTCCGCCTTTTCCTTATCCTCAGTGGTCACATTCCCAGCATCATCCAGCAAAGAGTGGATATTCTCCTTTGTCCTCCTCTTACTGTTAATGTATTTATAAAAGAGTTTCTTATTCCTTTTCACCCCAGCGGCCAGGTTAGATTCAAGCTGGGCTTTTGCCTTTCTGATTTCACCTCTACACATCCTGACGGCTTCCTTTTCTTTTTTCTTGTATTGCTGGAAAGCAACCCAAGGCAGGAGAGTTTGGCCCCAGAGACACTCAAGAAATTTCATTATTCTTCCAATTCTGCAGAGGAAATCAGTTGGTGCTGACAGCTATTAGCAAAAATAAAAATAAGAGTAAAAATCTCATGGTATTAGGGAGGGCACAGCATGGCCTTTGTTCAGGCTCTAGCTACAGTGATCATCTACCAACATATAACATGTTCCCTTGTGCTAAGTAGAGGAATGAGTTTGTGGACTTGAGATAGTTAATGGCTTTGGGATGACATTTTTTCAATAATTTTCATCATCCAGATTAAGGGGTTAGGTTTTGCGTGACTCAGTGTGGTCTGTGTATATCTGGTAAGGGAAGGCAGGTATTTATAGCATACATCCATCTGAAGACAAGTGTCTCAAGATAACCATCAGTGGGACAAACCAACATGTAGAGGTGCCTTTTAGACCAGACACCAGATTACTAGATAGTTGGGGTAAATTGATTATGTCCTTTCAGGTAAATATATGTGTTCTTCTACATTTGTCAGCCTTACTAAACACCACCCTCCAGTGCAGTAGGAAGTGTCACAAGTTGCAACCCAGTTTACTGTCTCTGCAATTGTTTGTTACTGGGCAGAAAGGTGACCTGTAGCAATATGTGATCATGGAACTATGAATACAGTGCAATTCTGCCCTAAACAGAATGAAGATTTCCCAGGAAACCATACTTCCTAGAATTTAGGTTGTTTGAGAGCACTCAAGAAGAGTGTTTAAGATGTTTACTACAAACTAGAGCTGTATGTTTAAGGCATACTGTGAATTCCTGAGGAGGTGCCCAGTCATCTTATCTGGAAACAGCTTCTTTATCTGTGCTGAGGTGCCAAAGCAAATGAGTGTGACACCAGCCTTATCAGTTCTTGGGTTTAAGACACTAGATCTCATGCATTTCATACACCTGAATGAAGATGGCATGGCCTATAGACTTTGTAATCTCAGCAACAATCTTCAGACTTTGAATGTGGATATTAATCTACCAAAAAAAGAAGTCATGCCAGTGTGAGATTAAATTCCCTGCAATTTAGACATCAGCTTAAAGGGAATTTACTTCCATATGTCTAGAGCTATATTAATTGTTATTGAATGTTTCACCTCCCACATGTCTATTCTGTACACATAGGTTTTAGGAGAGTTGGGTCCTTTTTGGAGATTTCAAACTGTAGTTACATGCAGCCACAGGCATATTTCCTGAGCAACTGTCTAATTTCCATTGATTAGTGATATGACAGGAGATGTCAATGCAGAAAAATCCACTTTTCCAACAAAACATTCCTTACATTTATTACTATGTATACATTTTATCTAGTTTCACATTAGTAAACTGATTGGAAACAGAAGTGGGAGATCATTCTTCTTTTGCAGAGCAGATTTGGTAGAAAAGTGGGTTATACATTTTCTTCTTTCTAGATGTTGATTTACATTTTGTTTGTAGGGCATCTAAAAATACTGTAAGATCGCTCCTCACTTTTTTTTGTTATTAGTTATGTCAACTGTATATATAAGTAATAAAAAACGTAACATCTTTTTTTCATTTTCTTTTTTTTTTTTTTGCCCTTACCTACCACAGGCTGAGATTCTCTGCAGTAAAGCATAGCTTTCTCTTTTCCCAAATTGAAGGAGATATTGTTCTTCTATGCCACATGTGCCATTATTGTTTGAAATCCTAGCTACAAGAAAATGTGCTCTTATGTAACATGCCTTGTTCTCTGTATCACCTTGTTATTGCCAGCTCCATACTGACAATTGCTGATTAACGCAGCCCCAGCACGTCTGAAGTGAATCACAATGTGATGTCTGATTCCTCAGCAACATTTCAAAGGGACCAGATTTTTGCTTTTAACTACAATTTAGGTAACTAAATGGGAACATACTGTAAGGTTCAAATGATATACTGTACATTATACTCACAGCTGCAGCCTCATCATATTATCCTTTATAAACTTGGCTTGGAATCCAGAGGGACTCTGGACTGCTTAATATTCAGTTAATTTCTGTTTTGATTGGAAAGACGAAAGTAAACCTTTTGGAAATGAATCCATCAATTCAAACTGCATATCAGGCTTTATTGAAATGCAGTCTGCAATGTTCTTAAGTCAGCCTCATCACTGAATGTTGGGACTTATCTTAATTATGGTTGGTTGTAATACTGTACTTATATTAATAATGTTCTTATGTTAAAGAGATTTTTTTGACCTTTTGGAGTGCAGAAATCAATGAGAAGTTGATAAAGCCAAGTTCATTGCTGCCTAAAGTAAAGCAAGCCTGATTTGTTTACTTACCTAAGCCTTCATCTGTCAGACCCATTCTGAAATGATTTATAGACCTCTACCCAATGAAATCATTTAAAGTAGATTAGATTCAAGGAACAATCACCTCTAATATGACAAGCTGATGGAGGCTGACAGGTAACCAAGTTGCTCTGGATGGCAAACAAGTTCCTGAAATTCTGATTAAATTAAAATATTAATGGTACCACTGGGAAAATAAGATTGAATCATGTTAGGCGAATTCAGTATTAGAAACAAAATGCAAATAGAGAGTCATTCTGTGTGAAGAAAGCCAGCTGAGGTACCAAGGGAAGTTACCTCCAGTAAACGAGAGAGCAGGAAGTGAATTCAAATGAAAAGCATTGTGTCAAGAGCTCACCTTCACCTTTCTGAGGTCTCTAAAACAACAAGGCCTAACAGGCTCCGGGGTTGGTCTGAACACTTTTGAGAGGTTACATATTTATTTGGACTTGCAGCATAGTACTAATGAACAACTCTTGCTTTTCTAAGGTTATAAGGTTATTCTTTGAAGCACTGATCCATGCTTTTTTTTCCCTTTTTTCATGTTTGTTTAGTTTCTGTTTTCAATCCCATACATTAAGTGGCTCTGGCTGTTCTATAATTGCTATATAACTAAATGTATTGACACTGTCTGCTTTGGGATCTGTATTAATTTTGACACACAAGGTAATTAAATGTGCTATTTGTCTCATGTGCATTAAAGGAACAATAGATGCCTTATCTGCCAGGCATGCCGAAGTGTGCAATTACAACATGTTAAGAATAGTTGTGCTTTGCTTCACAACACCTTTTATTAAGATCCTTTTAAATATCTTTACATGTTATTTAGTGGCAGCAGGGAAGGAAACAACTATCCATCATAAGTCACACTGATGGGATTTATCTCACCTCACTCTAGACAGAGTAGGCATCTTCATGTAATGATCTAATTGCCTAGCCCTTTTTCCAGTCAGCAGAAAGAGCTGAATAAAGTTTGCCAGTCACCTGACCTATCTGTGATATTTGCATTTGGATGTAATAAACTGCAACCTACACACACGCGCGTGTCAATCTCTATTTTCCAGGAGGAAAAACACTGGTACAGGGAGCAGGAAGCACCTAGAGGAAATAGTAACTGCACTCACATCGCCCCTCTAAATAGAAAAGTGCCAATTTAGTTTCAGAGCCACAAAGTTCTCCTGTTATTTCCCAGTAGGCACTATATAAATTATGGCAGCCATGGCCAGTCCAGAGAGACCCATAGATAAAGGAAGAATGTGATTAACAAGAAAACAAAGCAGAAGCTAGACACTGAGTGAAAGAGCCTCCTAGAGACTTTTTCTATCAGGGAGTTTAGATTTCTGCAGACAAACAAAAAACAACAGCAACAACAAAAAACAGAACCAACACAGTATGCAGTATGGAAGTAAAGAAACAAGGAAGGACAGGGCATGAAGAATAGACCATGGTGAAAATGGAAATCCTAACTTGTATGTATTATTATAATAGGGAGAAAGTTACAGTTAGTAACAAGTCTTTTTGTACTAACCAAGAGCATGGCAGGTAAAAGAAAAAGCAAATTATGGTAGTGTATAACCTATACTATGAACATCACTAGGAAAAAAAAACGTCTAGCTACTCAGAAGTTTAACTCATACCAGTAGGGAAAATGATGGTACAGTTCACAAAATGAAAATTTTATGTATCTTCCCAGACTCTGAAACAAATTATCACACATCTGGGAATCATTATTTCCATAGTTCAACTACTTCTGTCTATACAAATATGGTTCTAAGATATGGGAAAATCTCCCGTGGTCAAATGGGTGAAGTACCATGGGAAAGCATGTTTTTACTACACTCACTGTCCAGCCCATAATGTTCATTCTACATTGTAAACTGTGGTGGAAAACTGTGGACAAGGCTTAAGCAAGTACAGGCCAAGTGTTCACCTTCTAACAATGTTAGAAATGACATTTCTGTAACATTTGAAGCACATTTCATCAAGTCATCATTACATGAGAGCTATGAAAATTATCCAATGTTCTTTGGTGCCAAAACAGTTATTGGGTACTTTGAAGTCTTTTTTTTTTAAAGTTTAACTTATACTTCACATTGCATTAGTGGAAGTGTATGCATAAGGTATTATTTCTTGTCTGCCTACATCTCTGACATTCAGGATATCAACTACTTAGTCATTATTAACTACTTAGTCCTATCATTACCTAAAAAATATTGCCTTACAATGGTCATACAAGACAACTCTAAAAATTTAGTTTCTCTTAAAATCTATAGATGTAATACAGTCTGATTCTTCAACAGCTTTTTTATATCACTACCAATTAATACATTATTCCATTGATTACACTATTATGTTGATGTAAGGAGGAAAACACCTAATATGTAAAATCCAGGGCAAGATTAAATGTAAGTGGAATGTAGAAAATCTGAGCATTTTTCCTGTAAAAGTTCAGTGAAGAAGATGAGGCAAAGTTGCAGAGTAAAAAGTCATTATGCATAATCCATAGCAGCAACCAGCATAGGGAAATTCAGTATATCCAAAAATATAAACATTTGTCTTCAATATTTGTGTTAGCTTCTTCTATCTTTTTTCTCTGTGTAGATATAAATAATATCTGTTCGCATACATGCAGAGGGGCCTACATATTTATGCATGTATGTACATATGCACATGTAGCACATATATATCTATCTGTCTGCTTGCAACTGTAGTGCATGAGGTGTTGTTTTGTGGGTTATTTTTTAATTATTTAAGATAATATTCCACTACTTTTATGCAATAGAAAACTGAGGATATTCTTTGTATAAAAAACAATATACCTCTAAAGGACCTGGTCATGGCTAACAAGATATGCATTCTGTTTCTTGTATATTTGATGGTTTCCTATATGGAAGATTTTTATGTGTAATCATAGAAGTAATCAGAGGTGTATGGCAATTGTTTTCCTTTGCATACTACAGCACAGATTGCTAGTATATGGTTTGCCACATGGTTCCTATCTTACTTATACTGACCCATGCGTAGACGCAAAGCATTGGAAACATGTGAGTTGCGGTTGTTAACAGTGGGTAAATATGGAATCCATATATTAAAATTCAACATCAACTATGCAGGCCTGAATTTCCTGCAGCTTTGATTCTAATGCCCTAGTAATGTTTATGCTATCAATGTTAGCTTACATAACATGAGAGCTTTGGACCTGAGGGGTGGGTAAGATTAAACTGCTTTCCAGTCTAGCAGAAAATTTTCTAGCTTTCTCCAGACCTTCAAACATTATGAAACTGCCTCATGGAAATACAAAGGGGGTCTTCATACATAACAATATCCTAAATTTCAGCTACTTTGGCATATGACTCACTTTCCATGATGCATTCCAAACAAATAACATTCAAATGTTATTTCAAATGGCAGATTTTTTGGCTAATCTCATTATCTTATGATTTGCCTTGTCACTTATGCCTGGAGTATCTGTGTGTTTAAAATAAAATCAAGCACAGTAGCCTCGAGGCTCCTTCCTCCTGGACTTTTCTCCTTGAAATAAACTCCAGCTTAAAAAGTAAAGTGTTTGTTGACAGACATGGTAATGCTGGTGGGGAGTCACCAGGAATACTGGAACTCTCTATGAAAATGCCCATTATAGAAAAGCATATCTGAAACAGGGAGGCTTCATAACATTTCCTAAGGCTGGCGCGTTCCACCTCAACCTCTCTCTTACAAGATTTTGAAAACAGGGAATATGTTGTACATTTTCTTCAGTTGCTTTACCCTGAGTCTTGTGATCTAACTCAGTTCAGCTCCAGCTTGTTCCAAATTCTTGTGAAAATTAAAACTGAATTTGGAACCAAAAGCTGGCACCAAAAGTTGATTGGCTGCTGGAAGTGCTCGAGCATGGGCTCAGCAGAGTAGCAGGATCTGAAGAAACAAGACATGTTGCATAAGCTGTAGGCTTTTGCTTCGATTTTTCATTTATTTCAGTAAAATGTGATTATACAGCCAAGAGGTGACAAATCACACATGCTGCAGCCAAAACGCTGTCTGAAAGGATGAAGTCCACATAAGCAGATGGGAAAAGGTGTTCCTGGAAAATCTCAGTTATCAAAACATAACAAGCACCAAGCAGGATTTAGAGCTTTTGGGTGGTGCTGACATATTAATGGAAATAGTAGACATAATCTCAAGCATTTTCTGAGTTGCCTCAATGTAGCCTGGCCATGTTCTGCCTGACAGCTGCTCTTCATCCCCTATGCCATTCTCAAAGACAGCATGGTAA
Source organism: Perdix hodgsoniae (assembly GCA_035772895.1). Taxonomy (NCBI): domain Eukaryota; kingdom Metazoa; phylum Chordata; class Aves; order Galliformes; family Phasianidae; genus Perdix; species Perdix hodgsoniae. Next base: position 1,938,275 of record JAPSGF010000027.1, read on the forward strand.
CAGTGGGGTTGCTGTATCCACTAGGACACATAGCTGAGTGATGCTTAGATAATACCAGTATTTATTATTAGAAGCTATAGACTACACCTGCATCTTCAGCACTTTGGATTACAGATCTGTAGTACAACACATTTCATTTTTGCCTTTCAAAACTTAGTCTCTGAAATCTCAAGCTTCCATTGCATTTTATGAATTAATTAGGAACAGGTGCTTCAGAGCTACAATCAAATTTACATATAATCATCCCCCTTTTTCCACATGTAGAAGCTACAGCTCTAAGTACTCATGATAATTTTGCAATGAGATATTTAATAAAAATTGAGAATAGGTAGAATATTTGATCTGTCTTGCCTTCTCTGATGTTAATTCAGATTAAAAAAAAAAATCTTTTTTTCTAATCTCAATCCCACAGTTCCTGACATAGTCTTAATGTCTACACATTCAATCTTCCAGGAAAATGAATGAAAAGCAAAGTTATCTGAGCTAAATAAAATGTATGTTAAGGGCCTCAGGCCAATAATGGGGTTACCTTCAAGTCTTAAAACAGTCTTAGTATTTGGTGTGGAATACTGTGAGGTTTTCCCGAAGATTTGAAATCTGTTTTTGCAGAATCTATGGTTAAGTTCAGTTTGGTTCAAGACTATATAGGGGTTTTGATTTGCAAATTCTTAGTTCAAAATTTCACTGAAATAAGGTTCCAACTTAGAAAAGTCTTCTTCACTTTAGATTTTGCCAACAAATGTTTTATTAGCATATCCAAACATTGCTTTTCTCTACTTTTGTATATGCCATGATTAGCAGCAGAGCTGAAAGTCCTTAGGAGGCCAAGATGACTGTCTCATTAGAAAGCTTCTCAGAATCTGCTGCACAGGCATGCGCATGTCTTCTCTACAAATTCACATCCTTAAGTCTATGAATGGGTCTCCATGAATCCTAAAAAGTGTGTTTATACCCCAGGTTCTCACCTTCATAATTTTTTCTGTTCAAGATATTTAACAAGTGTTTGGCTGCAGGTATCAATTTTTTGGTGTGGTATTGATTCAAGTTGATGGGTGTACTTTACATCAAAATACCTACTGCAGTATTTGATGTCTTTCAAATAATTTCCATATAACTTGTTCAAATCAACAAATGAATGCAAACTTACTTCTTATTCAAGCATTTTTAAAAGTAAATAACTCAGAAAGCATAAATAGAGCATCTAAGATTATAGACCTGAATGCAAAAAGCTGCAGTCAGGTATTTTAGTGAGACTAATGCTAAAATAAATTATTTTTAGCATTACGTGGCCAAACTGTAGATTTATCCGTATTTACCAATAAGGCCAACTCTTTGTTGCCACATTACTACAGGTCAGTCTGGCAGCAACCACTTCCTTAGAGAGTTTGAATGTGATCTTCATTTGTAAGCAACTTTCTCCTTCTTAATTTCCAGTCTTTGACTTGTCGGAATGTTTATTACTACTGATAGTTGTTCTATTGTAATCACCTGAGTGTTAGAGTTTGATGCTTAGCTTGATTATTTTCTCATGATAAAATTGCTAAGAAAAATCACACCATTGCAATTACATGTGGTTTCAGTCAGTTGCTGCCCTTGACTGGTTAGAAAAATTATTATTTCTGTAGCTTCTCTCTGGTATTCACAGAGATTCTCACATTCACTTGTTTATTCTTTAAGGTATCTAAACATTTATAATTTTTTTCTGTGTAGATCCAGAATACTTTCAATCACCCAAATGACTTTTTATTATTTCTTTTAAATACTTATTAGTTATATAGTATTTTCTTCTGACTATGCCATGAGAGGAACAACTGCTGCTGTCTGCCAGCTGTTGTGATCTGTTCCCTAAGCAAGCAGGTTGTCTGACAGTATGGACACTGATTTTAAAATGCTTGTCATGTCATTATTTGCTTGTTACTACTGTTTCCAGTGGTAGGTGCATCCTGGACACATGTCCAAGAGAGTACGAGAACTGATCAGATTGACATAGCCAGATTCAACAACTCTGCAGGCAAACAACAGGGATTTTTTCAATATCCAGCACTCTACGACTCCTGGCAAGTTACAGCTGCCAGTGAACTGGCTGAACTTTAGGCTGGAAGGTGCACAGAAATCTCTGTGAGCTCTAAAACTACCAGTTAATATTAGTTTGTTCTTTGTTGCATTAGTTATCTGTGGCCTGGGGGGGTCTGCTGAGGGTAGCATCAGGACTCTGTATCATCTTTCAGCCCAGAGTGCTGGTGCAGGTACCTGACACCAGCCTGTGCATACACTCTCACTGTCCCTTGGCATCGCTGCCTGCCTGCCTAAAGTGAAGATGAAACTTCACCAAGGACACTGGAGAGAGACCAAATGGTTAATGAAACAGAGCTGCAATGTGTTGCCCAGACAAAAAGCAAAACAGCTACTCAATACTGGTCTTTCAGCCCTGGAATAACCATTGGACCTCATGTTTCATGTAGTGTGGGTTTTCTGTCACACTTGTAGATCAGTATGATCTTGCCATGTTTTCACAGCTTAGCCTAAGGACTACACCACACACTTTAAATATACTGTCAAAAGAAAGGGTAACAGAATAGAATAGTCCATTTCATTGTTCCAAAAGACCAACATTATGTAAAACACTATTAATGAGTATTCTTCAAGAATGTTCTCAAAAATATTCAGTGATGGAAATGTTGTAAGTTGCCTCAGTCCATGTCCTAGTGTACCAGCAACTTTCACAAGCTGCTTTCCCCACCCACACACTGACTGACTGAGGTGTCTTCGGGAACAGCTTTCACAATGTCTTTGTACCCATATACAAAAGGATTCCAGCTAGCTACATCCCACTTACCTTTAAATTCTAGTTGTTAGATATTTTTGCAATTGACCAGTTCTTTTTGCAAGGGCAAAGTGGAATAATCTTTAGGCTTCACTGCAATACAAGCATCAAATTCTATTATCAGCAGTAGCAGCATGGTTTTATGGTATGAAATACAGACTATAACTGTAATAACTGTAGAAATATATAATATATAAGCAACAAATAACCGTAACTGAGAAAGCAGCTATTATATCCATCTCTGCAGAATTCAAATCAGTTTCCTACCAACTTTGTCCATTGTTTTCCATGATCCTGTACCTGATCATCTGGTAATGGCTTCATTTATCATTATGAGCTCAAATGTCCTAGAAATATCTCCGTGTCCAGATGGAGAACATTTGTTAAGTAGCAAGTATGTGAAATACATACATTAGTATATTTATGTGTATGCTGAAAGGTAAAATATTCATAACCCACTGAGGAAGGCTTAGGCCTCTCTTAAAATAAGATAGCTTTAATGAAAATAACTGATACGAACTTTGCTTCCAGCTTATTTTGGTAGATTAAAGAAAGAGCATAGAAATAAAGATATTAACACATTATTAATGTTTATTGTTGAAATATGTATATATGAGATGTGCTTCTTCCTACATTTTGTAATGTCTAAATTAGACAAATGTGGGGGAGTTTAATAAGTCAACCACATGATTTCATGTTTTAATGTAATTTTGCTATCTTCTAAATGAAGCAGGGAAAAGTCACTACTTTCAGCAATTTTAAAAATTGTTTTACAGGGGGAAACTGAATGGTAACAGTGAAAATATTGTAGCTAGTGCAAGTATTATAGGAAAGAACACTGACCATTTCTTTATTTCTTTTCTTAAAAAAATATCAGAGGACATAGGAAACTTAAGCAAAATCTCTGAAAAAAAAAAAGTGGTACAAGTGTCCAACAGAAGAGAAGGAAGAAAGCTGACTAGCAACACATGTGCAATTGAAATACACTGTCTGTAAATTGTAAAATCTTTTTTTTTTTTTCCCCAATATCTGTTCTTTTTTTTTTCCCCAAGCTATTCCAAGTACTGAATTTATTGAGTCATAGTGGTGAGTACTGGATTGATAGTAGAGGTTTAATCCAGTCCTGGGCAAGAGTTAAAGGAAATATCTGGAATGTTTCAGGATAGTACTGAAGAAACAAAATGCTCTTTTGAAACTCATGATGCATGGATGATGATCACAATAAAAAATTTTGTTAATGGCCTCTTCAGGGTTGGGAGCACTCTGTAACAACTTGGGCAATTTTAAGTATTTCAGCTGATTTTGTTATTTTATTAGTCTTACAAGTAGCAATAGACCTGACAAAGCAGATACTTCTCACAGCACTAGAAGGAACAGGAAAAGGGAGATGAATAATTTTACTATGCATTAATATATTTGTCCGTTCCTTCTTACTAATTCAATTTGTTGCTATGAACATCTAGTCACTTCATGACATGTGATCTGGTTCAGAGAATATACTATCAACTGAGCTCAAATCAGAGGGTGTTTGGCCATCAATTTCAGTGACAACATAAATGTGCTTTTGCACTTTCCTCCCCAGTCCTTGGGCTTGGGAAAGGAGAGTGGGTACCCACAAGAAACCAAACAGGCTTCAATGTGTCTCACCTCTGGGTCATAAAGGCTCTCTTGCTAATCTGAGACACACACAGTCTCTGCAAAAACTTGCTATTTTAGTATCAAAATCACTTGGTGCAAAACTCAACCTTCGATTCACACTGTAGTTCTCTTATTGATTTCAATGGGAATACTGCCTATGGAAACTATATAGAACATTCAGAAAACACTATAGGCCAAAGAAAATGTTTTTTACTTAAAATGTAAGTTAGAATACATTGTTTTTATTGATATTCAGTCTTTCGTGATTTCAGAAATGTAGCTTGTCCTATGCATTCTAAATTTGTCATTGTCATTGGGCTAATGCTGGTACTGGGATTCTTATTAAGTAGTAATGCAGTTTGCTCCCAGGTTTTGTCTAAATCTCTGTCCTTTGACCACCTGACATCACAGTTTATCGAGAATTAAACCCAAGGCAGCATAGTTGTTCTAGTGGTGAACAAGCAGGGAGCGTTGGGTTTCAAAATGCAATTCAATCTGGGAAAACTGATTCATATAGCAAATATTCAGACATGCTTTTAGTGAAGTCACTCAGAGGTTTTGGACAAGATTTCCTTGTCCTTTCTCTCTTTCTTGAATATAATCAGCTAGATTAGTTACGTCCTCTTCTGCTGGGGTGGCTCTGTGGAAGTTTGATGTCTCAAATCAAAGGAAACTGAAGGTGTAGAACTAGCTAGTATTTTAAGAATAAATGTCAGTGGAAGTTTTTAATAATGGTAAGAAGTTGTTTCACTAGAGTTTCATAAAGAGTCATAGATTAGTGGTCTTCCTACCTCTTTGTCATAGTCCCCCCATCCCTAATTATCAGGAGCAGGGTTGTCATTAAGCTCCTGAAAAGGAACTGAAGAACTGGAGAAGGCAGTTTGGGAACAGAAATTTTTCTTCCATCTCCCTGTGGTGATAAATAAAACTTTGCTTAGCTAAAAATTATTTACAGCTCCATCTTGAGGGCAGGATGCATTATCCTCTGTGACAAAATAATCTCAGTGAATAAGAAAATGGCACATGAACACATAGGTGATGATGAAAACATCTGGGAATACATTGGGACCCACTGGGAGGTCTTACAAAGCATTTCCTGGCAGAGAAGGCTGTGAAGCTTTGAATGCTGAGGAGATGGCTGTAGGCATCCAGTGGTCAGGCCCCTCATACTGGCAGTGCAGAATACCCCATGGGGGCCAAGAGGAAGGCAGAGCTCAGTGCACATAGGCATGGCTGTAACATCTGACTGTGCAAGCCTATTATGCAATACAACCCTTGGCTGTCACACCCATGAGAATAAACAGGAAAATAGCTGGATGTTTTTCTGGGCCCAAGGTTCCTATCCAGTTCAATCCAAAGTGAGCAGAATTTGATACAAGGAAGGATCTCTGAGAGTGGAGAAAGAGCAGAGAAATTTTAATTATCTCCACTGATATGCAAGAGTTTACAAAGGGAGAATGGAAAGAATGAGAAATTGCCAGAGTAGCTGTGAGGAGGGATTGCTCAAAGATGCAACTGGAAAAAATACCTGTACAATAATTAATTAAGCTTCAAAATGTCCCTCTGAGGTAGGTAAGTATTATTAAACAAGAATATACAGAATTAATTAAGGTTTGCAGGGAAGAGAAAGGGTGAGAAAGAAAGAAAGAAAGAAAGAAAGAAAGAAAGAAAGAAAGAAAGAAAAGAAAGAAAGAAAGAATAAAGCTGAACAAATTAATGCTAGCCAAAGGGGTAAGGAGAATAAGACTCGTACAGACAGAATCAAGGCAGAAACATATCGTAAGAAGAAAACATACCCATTAATAATGAAGCCTTTATTGGAACTGATTGCCAATGCTTCCTTTGTTATTGGAGCTGACTGCCAGTGCCTCCCTAAGGGAGGGCAAAGATGCCAGACTCTTTTCAGGAAGAAGGAGGAGGAAATGGCATTATACCCTTGCTTAGGTTTTGTGCTGACATTCTATCAGGCGATCACCTCATTTTCAGGTTTCATCAAAAAGCATTTTAAGGAAGACTGTAGAGATGCAGGATCAGGGTACCTGTTCTTTTGAACCTATTCCATATCAACAAATCATTCCCTGCTTAGTACAGATAATAAATATTTTCATTGAAATTTCTTAGCTGCTGCCAAACTAGTACTATAGTAATTGCTGTCAAAGTATAAGAGAATTGTCAAGAGCCTCATATCTTTTAATTCCAAATTGAAGATATTTCACCGGGGTATCAAAGATGACAACAACTTAAGATCAAATACCCATGCTATGTTTTGGTTTTGATACTAAAATGATGTTAATAGTATACTCTTTCTCAGAGTGTTTGCATAGTGTTGGAGATTTGTCTTTTTCTCAGCAAGTAGATTGGGTATATGCAAGAGGCTGAGAGGTGATACAGCCAAGACAGACAACCCCAACTGACCAAATGTATATTTCATAACATATGACATGAAGTTCAGCTATAAAATCTCAGGAAAAGGAGGAGGAGTTCGGAATGTTTGTGGTTGTGGCATTTGTCTATTCATGTAACCGTGAATATGTGATGAAGCCCTGCTTTCCAGAAAGTGGTTTGACAGCTGCCTGCCAATTGGTAGTAGTGAATTAATTCCTTATTTTGCTCTGCTGCACATGCACTTTTGCTTCATGTATTAAACCGTCTTTACCTCTTCCAAGAATTTTTCCCATTTTTGCTCTCCTATTTCTCTCCTCTATCCCACTGCTAGGGAGAGAATAAGTAACTGGGTGGTCAATAAATTGCTGGCCAGGGTCAACCCACCACAATAGGCTTGAAGAACTTAATTAATAAAGTGCGATTAAAGATTTGAAGCTACTTTCTACTGATGTGTTGGGCTTTTTTTTTTCAAATGTACCTGTTGAGGAATATGTTTCTTTACAGGAGGAGTGAAGGTGTCCTGTAGAGAAGGTGCTTGAAGATACACATGCATATATGCACATCCTCATGTACCAAGATAAGTGATTAACTGGCTGAGGAAATCATAGGCAGCTGTGCATGAATGCACTCATGAGAATCCAAAGTTTCAAATTTTTTGTCTGCTAAAAAGTTATTTTCTTCTGTTTTTGTTGCTGGTGGTCAAAAGAGAAAGAGAGAAGCCTTGCAAACTCTATGCATTTCTCTCACCACAAGGAATGAAGAAGAACACTGCAAAGTGTGATGGATAAAAGTAGTAACATGAGACAATTATGCGAATCATAATGAAAACGTAGCACAGCACTGTATCCCTGTGCAAGAGAATGCTCCCTAAAATCCCTTCTTCTGGAGACTAATATCCACACTCCACAAAGAAATGCTCTGTGCTTCTCTTGAAACGGTCCAAAAAAAAAAAAAAAATGCTCAGAGCCTTGTCTTTGCTTTAAAAATTAAATATTTTGTGAAACTGCAAGATGCTGGGAAATCCAAAGACTTGGCTCCCTTTGAACTACATCAGGAAAAGGTTGTATATTGGTACTACATGAGAAGATTATACTCACATACCTGGAATATATAGGAAGAGCAACGGATATCAGGTTTATTTATGATCCCTCTCTTGTCAAAGGCAGAGTTGGAATAGCCTCGTTCAGCTCCATCTGTACCTGTTCTTGGTTTTATTTTGGGAAATATGGCTTTGGAAGGGCCTGTCCAATCACTGAGAATGCACAGTGGGCATGGAAGAAGAGATTTTACCATTGGCCATGCTTCCTACTGTGCCACCATGCCTAAATATGATGTGCCGGAGAAGCCCAAAACAATAAGTGCAGGAGCCTCAGTTTCTCATGTATGCACATATAACGGTGTGCATTCATCAAATGTGCAATGAGGAGAACCATAGGCATAGTCCTGAACCCATACACAAGTTCTCAGGATGCTACATCCTGTTGCTTCAAAATCATGTCTTCATGCTGAAGAGCTGGGCTGTAATTCAGCAGTCTGTTTCCATCGCATATTAGTTAAGCCATGGATTTCAACAAAATATAATCATGCTGAAGATGTAAAATGTGTTGTGTTGATAAAATAATATAAAAAGTACTGATTAGAGGTCACCCGCACAAGCTTCCACTAATTTAAACGCAAGCACAGGAACACTGAAGATGCTTTCCTGTTTCACACAGTTATTAGTTTTTCACTGATATCTGTATTCCTCCTGCATCTGTTGTTAGATGCATATCATAAATTCTTATATGAAAAGACACATTATGCAGAATATAGCATTTGGCAAAAAGGGGACAAAATGTCTGTCTGTTTTTCATGAGTTTCTGACTTCATTAGATGTGGTCTTTTCTGCAAACTTTGGGTAATTCATCTGTTACATTTTTAACATATTTGCCAACTGTTAGCAAAATCTTACAAAAAAACTATTCTGCTAATTTATCCCTCAAACAAGCCATGATTGCAAGGTGTCATTAAGTGAGCTTTAAAACAAGTGCAAAGGTTCATCATCTGTGGATAATGTTCCTATCAATTCTCAAGGAATCTTGAGATCTAGCTTCATTTGAGCATTTCATATTTTTGCAAGGGCAATTGACAAAATGCTATCTACTAACTCTTCTCTTAGTTCTTTCTTACACTTCAGTTTTTGTATTTAAATAGTTGTGATATAAACAAGATTTCTTAAAGCAAGAATAAGCAGAATTATCATACTGCTAGCAGCCAAATCTTGAGCCCACCGTTCACAAAAATAGATTTCTCATAAGAAAACCACTAATCAGCATAGGAAAAAAGATTCTCCTTCCTTGTCTAATCTCAGACACCAGTTCATACTATCTCAGACATGCATTCTAGAGTACAATTAATTATCCTCTGGACCCAGCTCTCCTTTTCTATTTATATGCAAAGGGGACACTGTCCTATTTCCTTAAGTTTTGGATCACTAATGTTACATGAAATAAACTTTGGGTTTTGTGCTCTGCATTTGTTGGGATTTGCAATCCCAGAAGGATAGAGGAAGCTTAAACTGGAGCTGCCCTGATGGGCCAGAAAAATGTGCCCTCTTTGTCTGGGAGAAGGCACTCTCCATCCTTTGGTCACGAAACAACTGGGAGCTTCATTTGGTGATTTGGGACATCTTGTTGGGTCTTACGTTCCTCACTGATTTAGGTGAAAAAGAATCGAGCAGCTCAAAACAATCTGTTTCAGAAGCGTTTACAGTCCTGTCAGGTGTCAGCACTCTATCTCAATATCTAATGTTCTTAATGTTCTCAAATAGCTTCTGTTCTCCAGAGAATTAAAACCAGGACAAACTCTGAGAGCAAATCTCAACAGACACATATATTTCTGCGTGTAGGACCAAACATACCAAAAATTAAAATGCAGAAACATTTCATAACTAGTCATTTTTGCTCTAAGAGAAATTCTTTCTTAGTTGTTTAACAATTGCCCAAAAGTAGTAATGTCTTATGAAAGTTTGCAATTCAGAGTGTTAAGCACACTTGTATAAACAAACTCCAGCCTCCTTTTTGCAAATATTTTTTTGCAAATTCTTATTTAGAGAATATTCTCAAGTCATGTTTCAGTGTTTGTAGTCACTCACCTATTTACTCACTCAGATGCCTTAATGATAATTAGAAAGATATTACTGTTTCTTTTCCCAGACTGGATGACCTAACATGAACAGGCAGAGGCAGTACCTCAGCAAATTACTGAGTCACAATTCTCATAGAGAAAAAAAAATGGCCTCAGCAATAGCATATTTTTTTACATTCTCCAAAGAAAAAAAGTATATAAAAGCTGTAAAATATTTCTGTTTCAAAAAAGATGTAGTAACCACATAGTTTATTTTCAAGCTTGGAGAAGAAAAGGCTCTGGGGAGACCTGACAGCAGCCTTTCAGTATCTAATGGGGGGTTATAAGAAAGAAGGGGAAAGACTCTTTATCAGGGTATGATGGGATAGGAAAAGGAGAAATGGTTTCAAACTAAAAGAGGATAAATTTACACTGTAAATAATGAAAAAGTTTTGTTTTGTTTTGTTTTTTAACAATAATGGTAATGAAGCACTGGAACAGGTTATGCAGAGAGGTGGTGGATGCCCTGTCCCTCAGGACACCCAAGGTGAGATTGGCTGGGGCTCTGAGAGACCTGAGGGGATTTGGACCAGATAACCTTTACAGGTCTCCTTTGGATCAAATTCTATGATTCTATAATTTTCAACTACTAAGTTGGGTTTTTTTTCCCTTCATAGTCTAATTATGAATCTATTAATCTAATGGCAAGTATGAGCCACTGCTTGTCTGTACATGTACAGCCTTGATTTAAACTGCTGAAATCTGGCCAGTGAACAAGAATACATGGTGTGCATTCTTTCTTTATTCCATCAGGAGCACTCCTTAATATACTAATTCAGAAAATACTTACTATCTTTTTTTAAAGAAAATAACTTCTAGAAGTTTTAAATATTGAGAAATTACATTTTGGAATTTTTCTTAAATGAAAAATTAAACATGTAGTGAAGAATTGAAAAGCAAAATGTGAACTACTTTACAGTTAAGAAAAAAGAAAAATTTAAATTAAAAAAAAAAGTTATTTAAATGAACATCTAAGAAGTTATTCAACTTCTTAATATTTTTGCCCCAGTTTATTATTTGAAAATTCTTTGAAGCCATTAATATTTTTGCAGACAAAGAAACTTTGAAAAGAAAATGTGATTGTTGATATCAATATTTGTACTATAATCGTTACAACTTGTACTGGCAAATTTTTTGCAAATTAGGCTACATCTTCACAGAATCCGGAAAGGTAAGCTCTTGTCCTGCTGCATATGCTGTATGAGATGAAGAAGAGATTATGATAACATAGCTAAAGCTAGCCTTGAGAATATTTCTGAGGTTTACCATCTACATGAAAAAGGCAGTTGGAGTATGCTGTGTATGCATTAGACATTCTGCATGTTCTGAATATTTGAGACAAACCCAGGAAAGTGGTGAGCCAGAAAAAGTATATGAGAGAAAGTATCCCTATCAAATCCAGACAAGTCTGAGGGAAGTATGCATTCTTCTTTCTATGAAATCATAAAGCCTGACTGTAGGAAAATCTCCTAACTGAGCAAGCAGTGCTTTCTGATTCTGTCTTAAACTGAGCTTTTGTATTCTGAACAGTTCCATATACTTATTCTTCAGGTGAGCAACTGTTAGACATCTTAGAAGGGAAGTGATGAACAAGGAGGATAATCAACTGTCTATTTCAGAGATGCTTCTACAGCAAAAGGATTGCACTAAAAAGCTTACATGAGGAAAATGAAGTCATGAATTTTGGTAAGAAATTGAATGCATTTATGTTTCTTTGACACCTTTTAATGGACAACAGCAATAATGAAACTTAAAATTCTTACAGTGATTTAGTTTACTATCAGATTGTTTATATAATGTGTTCATTAGGACACAGTATAGACTAAGGATTTGCAACACGGACATGGTGGAATTTCATTTTAAAGTTAGATTCTTATGTACACCTGAATGTCCACCTAAGGGTAAATATAGGTGGATTTCTCAGCACTTAGTAGGGCAGAGGCCTACAGCATCATGTTGGAACATATCCACCAGCTGTCTTATGTTATTTTACCAAAAGTGTGCCTCTATTATAGATAAATAAAAATTATGCTGAATTTTGAAAGTCTTTCTATTACTTTAATAAGCTTTCCTTTTGTTTGCAGCCTGGATTTCATCTATGCTGTTAGAATGACTATTCTGAAATATTTAGTGTACTATGCACTGACATCTCACAGATATAGTCCACGAACCATGGATTTAGAAATATCAAACTAAACAATGGCCAGATTCCCAAGTGAGCTTATATAAAGCTTATCTCTACATAAAACTGCAGTCTGAAAGGGGGTGGGAAGGGGGGGCAGAATAAAATAAAATTATGCAAGGACCATTGAGTTACTCATGCTATTCTGAAGAGACTGTAACTGGTCATCAGCTGCATTATTTTGCCTAGCTATTATTGATTCAGATCTCTCTGATGAAGTGAAAGCTCTCTACAGAGTTACTCACAGACTGCTGTATGACGATGGTTATTATATTCTGCTCCAGAGAAATATTGTATTTAATACGTAGCATTTACTTCATGTAAGTGAACAGATGTTTGGTCTTTTTTTGTGGTTTTTTCTTTTTCTTTTTTGCCCTTCCTCTCTTTCTTACTCCTGTGTAGATATAAAGAGATGTAAATTCATTCACATCCCTAATTATTTTGGGTCAGACACATTAAAACAAACAGATGTCAGAAAAGATAAAGCTAAAGTTTAGGTGATGCTATGACAGATGAATGATGATGAAGAATGAGATATTCAAAACTTCTCAAGGAAAGAAAAAACAGAAAGTAAACAAAAACCAGTGTTTCTTGGATTTTCCACAACAAAGAAATATAAATATAGCCAACTGAATATTAAGATTGCTGTATTTAGGAAACCAAAACTGAGCAGAATAAGAAGCTGAGTAAAAGCAAGGTGGTAGAAACCTCTGAACAAGTCACAGAAATCCTCTTTCTCTTGCATCTAGAAGCTGAGAAAGACAGGTCACGACTAACAGGTCACTTTTCCAATGTATACTGTTTTTTCTACTCCATTTCATTTAACTTGCCAATAAATCAAGGTATCCTGTATAATTGAAATGGTCTGGGATGTTGCCTATTATTACTACGCATCCACCTACATCTGCTAATGTAACAAAAGAAGGGATACCCAAAGTTCAGCTGGAAGCAGAGGACATCGATGAATAGGATAGGAAACTCCAAGCATTGAAACAGGGAGTGAGCTAGAGCCAGTCAATAGAAAACACTAAGCATAGTGGGGTTGATAACAAATATGGGGGAGATGAGATGTAACTGAATTTCCACTCCACAGAATCACAGAATAGGAGTTAGAAGGGACATCTGTAGATCAGCTAGTCCTGACACATCCAACCCACGGCCCATGGGCCACATGTGACCCAGCGCAGCACATCTCATGGCCTTCCCCTGCCCCAGCGAGTAGCCCAGCACAGCCCTGGGCACACATCCATCACTCAGAAACAGCCACACATCACAGTGTGACTGGCACTGTCTGGGCTATAACCAGGGTGCAGGGAGGGAGCATTACAGTGTTAACTCAAGTGATGGCAAATAATTGTATACATTCTGATACACTGCCTAAACACAGTCCTGTGAACAGCAAAAAATATGCAGCTGTGCTTTCCATTTTTATAAAGGAATTTGAGAATAGGTTTCAAGACTGATAAAAATATCTTCAATATATTTATATATTTGCAACCCCATTTTCAGTTGACATAAATATAGTACCTGCAAATTTTTAAATGTAACATGTAGCATTGCAATCAGATATTCAACTCAAACATTTTATCATGTCCCTTTACCAGACTGCTATAAGATGTATTATGCCAGAGGAAGATAACCCTAACTTTGCAATCACACTTTATTCACGCCATTGCTTTCTGGCAGTACATACATTCGTGAACAACTGTTTCTAAGGATGAAGCACTTGAAGAGTAAAATTTCATCAAAAGTCTCTGACATACACCTTCAGATCTCACTATGAATTGATGGCCACTGCCATCTAAACAGACTGATACACTAATTTCACAAAAGTAAAGTCAAATATCCTGTTAGTTTTCTGTTTTTGTTGCTCTCTTTTTTAATGTTCTAATAAATATGTATGTATATAAATAAAATGAGTTTTGTTACTTAGATACATTAGCTGTAGTATGTATTTTGTATGTGGCTCAATATAATTCCTCTTCACTTTTGGCTTCACATAAGCCAAAAGTTTGGACAGCCATGATCTAGTCCAACCCCCTGTTAAAGCAGGTTTCTTACAGTAAGTCAGCCTCTCTGAGTAGCTTGTTCCTACTGAAGTTATATTGAAGTTTCTCTTCAGAGCTCCTGTTGTGAAGCAAGAGTGAAACAAAAGCTTTCACTACTAAAATCACTAAAACCCCAGTATCCCTATGCAAGCAGTAGTATCTGCCATTATTCTTTAACAACAGAGAGAAAAGATCTTTTTTTAAAAAACTTTTCTGAGGTAAGCTAATCAGCTTGTGAGAGGCTCAGCTTTAATTTCTTTCTCAGTTAAGAAGATCCATGCATTCGTGTATTTTATTCATTCTTATATCTGCTTCTAAAAATTTCCCTAGGTGAGACTCTGGGTTACCCCCCTCAAGTTTATCCTTATCTGTCCTTGGAAACAGGTAACAAGCAAAATCATGTGGCATAAGACAAGTGGAAAGACTGAGCTGTGGACTGTGCTTCCGCATGTTTAACAAGATTCTCACAGCTTCAAAACTTGGCTGGGTCTGTGACAAGCCTGTCCATTCTCATACTCTAAACCACACTGAATTCACACCTAAAAGTCTCTGGTACCTTTAAAGCTTGAGTCTGCTGAGGACTGTCTCCCCAAGAAAATCTATTGACACCCAATAAAGGCAACCCTGAATTTAAAGTAGTGCTACACGGAAGGGAGAAGTAATCAGGACTTGTGTAGTGAGTAGGAATACCTTTGTTCACATGAAAGTAATTCAAGAAAATTGCTGCTGATGTTCTATTATTCGCATGCATTGAGTTAGACTGGTGTCGGGCCAATACTGTGAAAATAGCTGTAGTCTTCAGTGTGCTGTCTATAATATATATATATATACCAACTGAATTTATTTGAGTGCATTGGACTCCATTTTTAGTCATTGGTATCACCATTTCATGACAGTCATTTGTCACAAATAATTTAGTAGATACGTATGTGTTCTCTCAGCCCTAACTGCAAAGGACACATTAAGATCTTGTAATAACCTATATGCCACAGTTTTTGGGAGCAAATCCATCCTTATGTCATATTATATTAAACAGTGTTCCATTAATACTGTTATATAATTGGTCATACCAGCTCACATAATAAGTTACTACAGTTGTTAGAGCAGAAATTGAGATAGAAAGGAGTCTTACCTGACTTAAGACATATTTTGATTGCAGACAAAACGGATAACTCTCGAGTTGGACACCAGAAGCATAGATTTGTTCTTATAAGCTGTCACATCTGGGAATGGTAAGCACAGAAGTACTGCCCTAATTTAGAAAATCTGAAGCTTGGAAAATTTTGAGAAAGATGTGAAGTAGCTTACCTATTCAGTGAAAAATTAAAATATTTCAGAAATTGTCATTTTTCACAATGGGAGTGAAAGCAGAAGAATTTAAAAAAAAAAATTAAGTTGCCATTTCAGAGCATTTTAAACTTACTTCTTACCCATGGCAGATAAAATCTCCTAAAATCTATTGTGAGAATCTATTGTGAGAATCTATTGTGAGAATCTATTGTGAGTCTACAGAGTTTCTGAAGCTGAGAAACATTTCCTGAAAAAAGTTCAACTGAAAAAGAAATACATCCATTCAAAAAAAAATTTTCTGTACTGCTCAGCACTTCCTTCCAAATATGGTTTCACTTAAAATTCTGAGTATGTTGAGATGACTCTGCTGAGCCTGAATCCATGAGCAAATCAGAAAAGTAATGGCTATTGCTCAGATGCCCAGATGCAAAAATCATGTCAGGGTCTCAGTGCTTTATCTTGATGAAGAAGGCAGCATTAGCAGAGAAGGACACTCTACGTTATATGCCACTGTCATCTCCTTCTTCAGGAGTGCCAACAAAGACAGGAAAAAGGTCTCTAAGAATCATGTATGGTCCATGGTCACAAACATTTTTTTTAACTTTCTTCCAGTGTTTATATCATAGGGCAGTAGGACAATAGGAAGGAAGGAAGGAAGGAAGGAAGGAAGGAAGGAAGGAAGGAAGG
>JAPSGF010000027.1:1954503-1972837 GCA_035772895.1 Perdix hodgsoniae
AAGGAAGGAAGGAAGGAAGGAAGGAAGGAAGGAAGGAAGGAAGGAAACCTTCTACATTACAGCATCATTCATAGACTCAGAGAAAATTGCAGATTTGCCTTGGAGTGAAACAGAATATATTCTAGTACCTAAAAGAGGCCAAGAATATTCTCGAAGGAATTGGTGAACCAAGATGAAGAAAATAAGAAATGAATCACAGCAAATTCCAGACTTTTGTCATGTATATTTGTGTCACAGTGCACACCAGTTATCCTTCTATTTCAAGTCCAAAGATGATCTTCCCCCGATTTTCTCAGAAAATGTTTAGACGAAATATACCAGTTTTTTATTATACATTCCTGTTTCTATTTAACTAAATAATGATACATTCAGGAAATGTATAGAAACTTTACAGAAATGTTATGTTTCCCATAATTGCAACAGTGGAAGAATGCTATCCCGAGGGAGAGGTTAATCCTGAGTTACTGGTGAACATCATTCTCTATATCAAGGACAATACAGTAAATAAAATCAAAGGTAAATATTTTTTCTTGTCATTTTTATTTTTAAAAGGTTACTGAGAGCCATATTTAGCAACTCTTGCTTAATTTCAGCAATGATTAACCATAGCAAAGCTACTCAGACAAAAGAATTTGACTAAAAATGAAAGGATATAAACCTGTATCCAAATTAGTTTTGAGACTTACAGTGTTTAAAGATAACTACTCGATTATTTATTTATTCTTATGGATTATAGAATCATAGAATCATAGAATTACTCAGGTTGGAAGGGACCTCAAGGATCATCAAGTCGAACCACAGCCTAACCATAGTACCCTAACTCTAACAACCCTCTGCTAAATCATATCTCTGAGCACCACATCCAAACGGCTCTTAAACACATCCAGGGATGGTGACTCAACCACCTCCCTGGGGAGCCTATTCCAATGTTTAGGCTCCCCAGAATTCTTCCAGAAAAAAAAAAGGGGACAAAAAGAAAAAAAAATACTGAAGAAGGCTCAATAATGTTAAATTACACTAGAAGGAGTGCAATGGGCTGTTGAGCTTTTCAATTCAAGAAAGACAGGGAACTTTCAGAGAGAGTCTAGGGAAAGGCCACAGGATGGCTGGGGACCTAGAGCAACTCCTATACTTGGAAATGCTGAGAGTCCTGGGACTGAGGGACTCCAGCCTGGAGAAAAGAAGACTGAGAGGGGATCCTATTGAATGCATGGGTGACACATGGATAGGGCCAGGCTGTTTTCAACTGTACCCAGGGATAGAGCAAAGAGCAATTGGCACAAACAAGAACATAGGAAGTGTCATACAAATATAAGGAAGAACTTTACTCTGTGGTCACAGAGCACTGGAACAGGCTGCCCAGAGAGACTGTGAAGTCTCTTTCTCTGGAGGTGTTCAATACCTGCCTGTATGTTTTCCTGTACAATCTACTGCAGGAAACTTGTTTTAGCAGAGGGGTTGAACTCAGTGATCTCCAGAGGTTCCTTCCAACCCCTACAACTCTGCGATTCCGTGATTCTGAGTCTGAATTACCAAACATGCTACTATATCATGGTGATATTTTTTTTCTGTAAAGAAAATATCTTTATTAATGTAAAATCCTTATTTTCTTAAAGGTATGCACTGTGGCACAGCGTGAAAAGTAGGGACATGACCAGGTGAGAACAAGAGGCTTGTAATATCATAGAATTATACAGAATCACTGAACTGTGGGATTGGAAGGGACCTCTGGAGATCATCTAGTCCAATCCCTATGCTAAAGCAGATTCCCTACAGTAAGTCACTTATCTCCCTATTTATTAATATCCCTATATTCTCGTTGGTGTTCTCCTTACAATTCCTGCTTTTTAAAAAGCGCGTTTTTCTTATTCCGTTTTCACTTTTAAATGTTCAATATTTAGGGACAATTGAAAGAACATCATACATTATAGAGAGCGTAGATATGTATGCAGCTAGAAAACTTGGCTAGGGCTCATTCCTTGAGGACTTGATTGGACACTCTCCTAACATTAACAAACTGTGGGATGTTTTTATGATTTGGATTTATAACCTCGCGGGGTTGGTCTGAGATGAACAAACTCATTTTTAGCAAGTAACCTAAATTGCATTTGAATTCAGTCCTCCAAAAAATTAGTGTTAAACAATTGCACTGTAAGACAGGTGCTTATAGATTGACCAGTGATCAAAATCTGATTAGTCTGTTTAGTGAGGCTAGCATGTTCTATTGCATTTCCTAAGTCAAGAAATTGTATCTCAGGAATTATGCACTCCTGTAGTATGCCTTATGAACACAGCATTACTGTAGTTTGGGTAACCATTCTCTCTAGGCTTTGCTTAATAGATCTTATATTTTATGTTTTCAATGAACAACTCATACAGGGTTGAGCCAAGGGCTTAATCACTCTTAATACAATAAAGCAGCACTTTAAAATATTATTAACCTCATCTGTCTAGATTTGGAACTAATAGACCATTGTGTGTGTATTGTCTTTATCCCTGCCAGTTATGTACATATTTATTAATCCACTCTTCCAGAGGAAAAATTTCTAAAGGAAAACCAACAGTAACCTTCAAGTGAGCGGGCACAGGTTAGAAGGGCACTAATTAAATGTCAGACTTGACAGATTAAAATTATGAAATTTAAAATCACTGTGGAGCTCTTTGTCATTGTCAAATTAGGAGTCAGTGTGATGAGGAGCACAGAAGTGAATGGTTTAATGGATTGAATGGGAATGTGGCTTAGCAGCAGGCTTTTCTTGAATTCAGATCAGCCTGTAGTTCAGATCAAAGGCTGCTAGTTCAATTTCACATTCAAAAAGAGTTGTAGCTTACCTGCATCAGTAATAGATGTGTGTATATGTATGTAGGCTTTAAAAATATATATTAAAAAAAAGAGGAAAAAAGTAAGACAAATATGCTTCATGAGAAATAATTTTTGTACAGATGATTTATGGATTTTGATTAGAGTAGTAACATTATTTTTTCTATTATTTGGCTCTGGGGTATTTAATGAGATTTTAAAGTCAAAGTGTCTATGTAGTGCTTTTGAAAGCAACTTTTCTATCTAGTAAAGTGGAAGATAAGGAATATTTAGTGTTCAGTAGGTTATGTTAAAGGAAACAACCTTATATTCAAGTGAGTGGACCATATTCTGACATTATGGGTTCTCATATACATTTTGAACAATGATGTTGGCTTCAACAGAGTTTACACCAATAGATATGAATGACATTGAATAAAAGGGAAATTATGATTACATGGACTAAAATCATTTAAGTTCATTTTATGAAGAAATGAACTTAAATGATGGATATTGTTAAAATTTTAATTTGTGTGCACATATATACACACGTATATATATACACACATATTTGCATACCTAAATATTTATATCTCTATAATGTGTCTGCAATTTCTTTCCAACATCTAGATCTAGCTCTTGTTAACTGGGCCTGTAAAGCATGGAAATAATTTTCCTTCCTTAAGTGATTACTTGCATGTTGGCAGAATTTTCAAAACCTCTGCTTCCTTTCCTGAGCATGTCAGTAAATTATTACATTACCATTCAGAAAAATCTCTAATAAAGGACCTCTTCAATCAAACACAGTTTTGAACAGCACAGAAAATACTATACAACAGTGACTGAAATCAATAGGATCAGATTTTAAACAGGATTTGGTAGTTATTTAAACCTGTGAGAAGTCTTTTGAGCCATTGGGAATATTTCTATTGAATTCAAAAGATGTTGGATCAAAGCTGAATTCTTTAATCAATATATCTAAATTTACATTACAAAAAGCATCAATAAAAATGTCAAGCCATTAATTACATTCATAATATTTTGTGGGTTTCCTGAGACAAGTGATATGTTATTAGAAAATTATGCCAAGTAACTCTTGTTCCACGCTCCAGTCTCATCCAGGCTCTGCTTAAAACATTTGGTAGAACTGGCATAGTCAATTCAAACATTGATTTGCAGAGAGATGTCTTTAGCATGCTGTAAACCAAGACATCCACCTAGAACCTCAATTCACATGTGCACTGAACAAGAAGAGAAGATTTAATGTGAGTCTATAACAGTGTTTCTGGGGAATTCTCCTCAGTATCTTCATCTGAGATGATACAAACACGATCCCAGGAGATCTCAGATAAGTCACTAATCTGTCATGATCACTGACCCCTCAGGCAGTCATCAGTAGAATATTTTTAAGTAACACTTCCTTAATTCCCAAACTGTAACTCAGTTAGTAACCTTTCCTGACCACATTTTAAGAGCAGAGAGTCACATCAAAACCACATTTCAACCACAAAAGGACTGTAGAAAAAATAACACAGCATCAGGAAATGATTTCTGGAAAAAAGAGAGGCACCAGCAAGTGTCATTAGCAACAAATTGAAATCCTCTACATACTTCACAAAATCAACACTCCTTACTCTAAATCTTCTAGACCTCTAATATTTCTAATAACTCATCAAGCATCAGAAGATTAAAACTTTTGTGTATGCAACCTCTTTTTCCCATCCAGCATTTACTGAAGATACATGAAGCAAATGCACTGATTTCTAACTGTATAGGTTGCTCCAAAAGTAATGCCTCCTATTTATTTCCATGTAAACTACAGTAGATATGAATAGCACAATAACACACACAGAGTAAATTCTCAGCTACAAAACACTCAACAGAGTCACTGCTATTAGCCATGCATTTTCACCATCAATGAACAAGAGCCTACATGTCATGCTCATAATAATCTGCACCAGTGGAGGTGACCCACTGTCACTGTTGTCACTGCTGAAATGCACCACCCACTGCCTCATTGTGCTCACATCCACTGTTTGCACTCCATAGACTTTCAGCAAGTATCACTGAATGCCAGTTGCTGCCATTTTTTGCACATGGAGGAATTCAGTAACACACCTTTGCTTCACTAGCACTTCCATGTCAGACACCACTTTGTCAGACTGCCCCTCTGCTGCCATCTGTCACATAGCAACAAAATGTAACAGGATATTGGTGGGAAGGCTCAACCTCAACAACCACCGTCTCTGATGTCGTGGATCAACATCATAAAATAAGAGGGATTACTTTCAGAGCAGCCCTCATACTATTTCATCAGAAATTTGCAGAAAAATGAAAGAATTTTCAGACAGGGAAAAATGATTTAGGCTAATGTGAATCAGGCAGTCTAAAGAGCTATTATTTCATTTTGTAGATGATAAGATAGAGATCAAAAATACTGCTATGGTTTAATAATCAAAATTAAACTTCAGTAAGAATTTTTTCTCTTTTAATAATTACTATAAAGTTTTGCAAAAAAAAAAAGAAAAAGAAAGGAAAAAAAAGAAAAAAAAAGGTACATATTTCTGCTTTTAAATACATTGAAATCCATGAGAAGGCAATAAAAAATACCAGTCATTTGAAAAAGATTATGATGCCAAATAAGCGACATTTATTAATACCTATTCCTCAACTTTATCTTTTATGAAAACTTCCTAAATTATTTAAAAAATGCCAGTGATTGCTCTTGAATTCAAAACTTTAATTTGCCAGAATCATACATTATTTATCCTCCTGAAATACCATAGTGACACACATTTCCAGCACATTATTTTATCAAGGGGTGCATGTCACATAGAAGACAAAACTTGTAGTTTTGCTGCATTTTGGACTTGTTTTAATGTGGGCTAAGGAATCTCTCCCTCAGAAAAGGCATCCATTTGGTAAAGCCATATAAGAACCGCCCCATACTGGCAGACCTCAGCAGGGACTCCAGAGAAGATGCAAGGGGTCTCAGCCAGAGCAGAAGGCAACTGGACAGCAGCTGTCCTTGTGGGATAGTCCAGAAAACTGTCTCTCTTGAGTTACCCTACAAGGGCCAGGACACTGTATTGCTCTTTACTCGGGCCCACAACTAAAGAATTGCTATTTTGCCTTGGAGTTTCTGTCAGCTGCTACGTAGGTTCTGTACTGAGCTTTGCAGGTCCACTCAGATGGATCCTGTTGTCTACCACATTCAGCACTTTCGTTTTGAAAGTATTGGAATTTCTGTGTAGCACTAAACTTTCTTTTTCTTTAAGGATTTCCTCCTTACCTCAGATGCTCTTTAGTTAAGGGATGTATGTTTTTCTTTATTGTATGGTTCATCTGGTCATATGAGAGTAACATAGACCTCTCTCTCCATATGCTCATCATTTGTTAATACTACATGAACTGTTAGGCTAAAGAAGCATCACAGGATACCTGTGAAATGATTCCAAATATCTGACCACCAGGTTATTAAGCCAACCAAAGTCTTTTGTTTATTTATAAATAAATAAATAAACATTATTTTTTAAAGAAAGTGGGTAGCCACTCACAAAAATATATACTTCCATCATCTGTAAATGCCGTGCCACACTAGCTTCTTCTGTGGTGGTGAAGGATGATGCAGAAAGTCACACTTCGGTGAACAGAATAGCTAAACAAGTCTGGGTTCCTGTGAGTCTGTAACACAACTGATGTATCTGTACACAACTGTAAAAGGCAAAAGCTAAGTGAAGTCTTCCTACAGCTGGTATGTTCACAGTATTTATCTCTTGCACAGAGTCTCTGGTGTCCAACAAGAATTGATCTTTTCCTTCAGCAGGAAGGGTCCTCTTCTGCATATGGCTATTTTAATTAAATATATAGGAAATGAATACCTCTGAGATCTTTTCCATCCTGACAGCCACATCTGAAATTGTCTGGGGCATTCCAAAACTATCAGAGGGACACACTTAGAAAAAAAGAGAGGCACAAACATGGTAATTCAAGCTTCTGTGTGTAGAAAAACAAACATAATAATCATGGCCCAGAATGGATAGATGATTTCCTATCCCAATGGATACAGGATAATGTTCAAGGAATACATTTGTCATGCAAAATCCTTTTCAGACATACTCATATGCAGCAAAGAACCAGCTGGGATCCTCATCTCCACCAACAACAGAAATACAACATTGCAGGGTACTTAGTTCTTTTGCCAATGCACCCAGCACATGCTGTCAGTTACATTTGGCAGCTGTCACTGAGTTCATCCTATAAAAAGAATAACAGACAACTTAGCTAGGGGAATTGCTGATGAGATATAATGGCTTTTGCACTTAGATGACCTGAACAAAACAGGTCTACACTTTAGTTTCTTGTTGGCTCACACAAGAAGGGGACAATCTATGGAACTTGAATAACATGCAACTCATGAGCAATTCAAGTGCAGTTCTCACCCTTGATGATTTCACACATCCAGAAACAGGGTTGTACCGCCATCGAGACTACTAAGAACATGCCACATGGAACTGTGGCAGACTTGCATGAATGAGAGCTCACCAATTTAATTCAAAAGTTCTTTTCATGACTGAAATGTGCTTTGTGGTGACCCATTTCTGCCCATCCTTAAGATGACTACACTTACAGCAACCTTCCTGCTTTCTCTCATTCTCTGTAGACATGGTCAGATTGACTAACTCAGATAGTATAATTGCCTGTTCAAGTGAGCTCAGCCTGCAGCAAAATGGGGGTTTTCATATGTTCACATGCTCTTTGGTACAAGTTAGGAGTTGTTCTACACAGAAGCAGTTACAAGGACTGACAGATAGTAACATGCATCCAAAAGAGGATACTTGGCCTAAAAGAAGCATAAGGCCAGATAAAAACACCTGGATCACCAAGATTATCCCCTGAGACTTCAGGCAGTGCATTGTACTATTTCTTGCATAAATGCATTGAGCTCCACCTACTCCCAACATCAGGCCATTCCTGAAACTGTGTACTTCATGATAATGTGTGTAAGTGCTGAAAAATATTCATTTAAGAGTCTGTACTGAAAGATGGTGATGAAGAGATCAAGATTGGTTATTGTGATTTTTTTTGCTGTCATTCAGATGGTTTCTAATTTAGGACAGAAGTGATCAAATTGGAAACCATCCATAAATTACAAAGAATTACTCTCACTAGGATATAAAAATTTAGCATCAGATTGCTGTAAACCCTCAAAGATCAGAGCTAAACATAAGACCACAAAAAAAAAAAAAATCTGTAAATTTGCAATCATATATCTTTAAAGAGATATATATCATTAGACAGAAAAATAAAGGCACTGCTCACTAAAATGGGCAAATTAGTCAGACAGCATTAATTCCAGTACTGCTGCTAATGCAGTTTAATAGCCACATTTCTGGTTACAGGGCACAGCATTTTTTCCTTTGTTAGAAGCTAGTTTGGTAGTATTCTATTTGATGCAGGCTGCCTGTTAAACCATAAGCTTAAAAGGAAAAGAAGAATGAGGAAAAGAAAACTGAGACTATGCAGTCCCATGCAGACTATGAGTCCCATGTCCTACACTAAACAGAAGAACCATCATTTTCATTTATTGTTCTTACAAATTAAGAATTGACAGTTCATCTGCAAAATGAATTAGAATCTCAGTCTAGATCCAAAGGTCCAAATATGTTTGTTTTTTTTTAAATAAAAGGAATAGCCAGATTTATTAGCAGACCTGTCTACAGCCTGGCATTGTAAGATATCACCTATTACTTTTATCCATCTATTCATTTGCTCTGCATATAAATCATGCAGTGTTTTAAGAAACAGATCTTTGTAGTTCATTGCTTTCCAGAGGCTTTAGAGCCTCTATAGGCTCTAAAAAAATAAGTTAATAAATGAATAAATAAATGTGAAAATAATATTATATTTGCTTATGGATTTTCCTAGTAGAATTATAAAACATTATAAATATCCATAGAGCAACACTTTGTTCTGAGTTCTTTGGAATTAATGGGATGTTTGGTCACTATTTTCAGTGACAGCAATCCAAGACTTATACTAAGTTTCATTCCTGGAATTAGCTTATGGAATGGGGAGGTATATTTCTACCTTGATCTAACTGAGCTAATGCAATCTGATAGAAATGCTGTGGCTGCATTAAATATATTTTTTAAAAATTTAAATTAAAAAATAAAAATAAAGGAAACACGGATAGTACAGGACTGATTTCACATTAGATCCAAGTTAGACACCTAAAGTTTACACAAATGCTTACAAACTACACTTCCGTCTTCCAGATACAGTAAATGGAAAAGTCACATTTTCCAGAGATAGTGCATGCCACCTATTTCAGAAAGGATGTGTTGTACCTGCACCTCCAGATGCTCCTGTCAGATCTCATGTCCTAATGCAGACCTACATGGGGATAGGAAGAGCATTTCCTCCTTGGAAAGACATGATGAGCTGGTATGAGACACCTCCCCCTGGGAAAAAAATAACCGATTTATAGACCAGTACATATGTTAGGCCATTCCAGATGAGCAGGTAGAGGTCAAGTGGAGTAAGCAAGGGCATCCCAGATGGCATGTAGGCATCAGTGTGTGAGGTCATTTATTCATCCATCCACTGAATCTCAGCTTAAGAGCACCAGCTTCACCAGACTGGGATATATTATATATGTATATATATACATATATACCACCAGGTATATTCAATAGCTCTGGCACATTTCTGGAGCTGAAGAGCTTATAAACACTGTGACTGCACTGGCATAACTCTCCTGTTTGAGATATTTGTATTGCCAACACTTCGCAAAATGTAATTACATCATCTCCATCTGCTTTTGCACAGGGTAAGGGGACCACTAGCTGTGCTATGAAGGGCAGTCTCACATCTTTAATCATTCTGTGATATCGGCACTAAGTGACCTGTCTTCTAATCAAGGATGCAACGATATTGCATTTCACACATAAAACCTGAGTGTACAAATTCGTTCAACTGGCTTTAATTTGAAATATGAGCATTAGCAGCTGTACAATTTGTGACAGACTGATCGTTTTTATGATGTGTCTGTTGGTACGGCCAATATTTCCTCTCTTCATCACCTGCACTTAAATCTTCCTTGCCTTTAGATGCTGTGCATGTGCAACGTGCAATAAAGAAACTGAATTACTGCTCACCCCCAGAGAAGGCGATCCTCCCGAATCAGCATGGTGGCTATTGGCAGGCAGAACACATCATTTGCATTGCGGCTGCCCACACCCTCTTGACCTACATATGAATACTGCACTTCACCTGATCCCTATTGCTTGACCAAACAACTCAGGTATAAAAAAGTATGATAATGGCCACTGCAAATTGTCATTGGCATAGCACACTGTAGCATTCGTGAGAGCTCGTGCAAAATGGTTCTCAACTGGCAAGAAAATTAAAGAGTTAATAAATTCAGACCCATTATTTTTCCCTAACTGAACACGTAGGTAATAAAGAAAAGGTTTTCTTTTGGCAATAAATTAGCTCCCACCTTCCCCTTTTTTTGTTATTACAGTCATGGTTCAAAGCCCTCTACAAAAACAAGGTCCCACTTTATTATAGGACAGTCAGGTTCAGCGCACAGCTTGCAATAAAGAAATTAGCAAACCAGAAGCTGCAATTCTGTAGAAACACTCAAAAACGAAGAGGATTTAAAGTGACAAGATCCAATTAAATTTAATTACCCAAGCTGTATTTTCATTTTAACTGACACTTTTTATTAAGGAGCCACATGCACTAAAGCTAGAAACCTGGGCCAAATTGCATCCCAGTAATACAGTTATCTTATGCAAAATTCTGAGTATCTAATTTTCTAAAATGAAATTAGAGACATGGGGTTTGTAAAAGGTTCTCTTTGTCTGATACTATAAGATGCTGTTTGCAATGTATCTACACTACTGTACATCTATGCAACAGTAACACCTGATGTACCTAATAAAACTTACCATTGGGGAAGTGTCTTAGCACACTTTTATTACTTTTAATACGGATACATTCAACACGGGTCAGGGAAATTTAACACCTGCAAATCTAAAATGCTAGAAAACCAAAATATGATGTTTTAACTTCTTCGACATCAGAAAGTTATCTGTGTATTTTTTAATCTTCAGCTTAAACAACCACATGAAGCAGGGCTAACTAATTTTCTTCTCTTCCCCTTATTTGTCCCCAGGGCAGGAAAGAGAGGATGTGGAGAGCAGCCCACCATGAGAGATACACTTGGGAGTTCTTTCCACACCTTTGCTTTTAAACAACATATAGCTAAAACTTTGAAGAAGAAAAATTTGAAAGGCAGTAGATGAAGGGGAGATATGAGAATCATATTTAACCAAGCTCAAGTCAGAGATAGTGCCAGTGAGCTCTTAAGAAACATGTGAGGCTGCGTAGTGGCCCTTCCCTCCCAGAGACTCGGAAGAGTGCACCATTGCCCTTGGTGTCCTGGATTGGAACTATCACCAGCACCAGTACCTGGACACCCATACTATGTTCTGCCGTTCTCAACAGCAAAAACACCCCCCAAGAAGTAGGGAAAAAAACTGGAGTATGTCGTGCTTCCTTCATGGCAGAATCATTCCCACCCGTGGGGATGGCAGCACCCCTGCTCAGCTCTTCAGATGATCAGCTCTTCTGTGCCTCTGGAGCCATCCCATGCAGTTGGTGGGGGCACAGGTGAAAGGCATGAGCTCCTCATGTTCTGACAATATCATGAGGCTCAAGGGAGTCCCGGGGCAGGAGGTCACCATGAGGACCACCTTGTTTTTTTCTCTTGGAAGGAAGAAGAATGCTGGGGTGCCAGAAATTTCTTGCCCGCATGGTCTGTCTCCCTCACAGTTATGCACAACAGCATTACCACAAATTGCACTCACTGACAGCAAAGTTGGTCTCCTGATCTGTTAATCACCTCTCCCAAGCTTCTCATGTTTCTAAGCAGACGAGGGCTGTGGCTGTACAGACTCTGTTTTTGTATGGGAGAAGGGAGAGGACAAGGCTGGAAAATAGTCCCAGACTCCTTTATTTGTAAAGTGTGAAATTAAAGAAGCAATTACCTTGTGGGAGTGAATTTGAAGCCAAAAAAATGATCTGTAAAGTATTTTGACCACAGTCAGATGGTTCCCCGTGTAAAGTTTCGGTCTACATCATTCCTCTCTGTAAATTTTCAGCTCAATTTCCTGTGAAAACAGCAATGGGTGTGGATATTAACACCTACCAGAGAAACAGGAAGATATGCAATTCCTCAGCATGCTATCCTACCTTAGCACAAGGAGGCTACAGCTACCACAAGAAGTAGCTCATTTAGTTAGTTACTTTTTATTTAATAACACATATGAAAAACAAAAATATTACCCTCCCCCTCAAACTGAATAGCTTCTTTGAGGTCATACCTCTGAGTGCACTGCAGGGATTGAAAGTGTTCCGCACTACCGTCACTTCCCTCTGGGAGATGCTCCCTGACTAACTGCATGCCCTAGTGCATGATAACCACACAGCCCTGTTCTGAAAATCATGAAGAGATTCATGATCTCTTACAGGTGATTTTCTTCAGTGATGGAACTGGGCTAAGCAAATAAATTGGGCCAGCATACAAGAAAATCACAATATTTGTGACATACTCTGCTAGTATTCCCATACTAGAATTTCAAATTTTCTGAAACAGGTTTGGTTTTCCTTGGAGAAAAAAATCCAGATGTTGATATAATCCAACCTAGGGGTATTTGCAGCTAACTTAATGAAAACTTTCTCTCTGAAGCAGAAATATGGTGGTGACACAATCAGAAAGTATCCATCAAAGAGCTGCTGTACTCACACATCCCAGTTAGGCCAGTTTCTGCAGATAATAGCACCCAAGGGAATCATTCATCTGGTTAGTAAGCATTCTGGCTATCTCTGACCTCCTATCCTAAACAGTTGTTGTATACTCCCAAGGGCAGCTTACACCAAGAGACGAGAGAAAGTCTCAGACTTGCCTCAAGATCCATAGCATGACTCCTTGCTGGATCTGCCAGCAGTCCGCAAAAATACTACAGATACACATCAAAGGTCCTTTGTCACACACATTCTTTTCATTCCTCCTTTCACATGAAAGTTAATGAGGTAAGAAACCATTCTGAGCAGAAGGCAAACAGACCACTATAAAATAAACTTTTATTAAAGGGCAAGTTGACAGAACAGAGAACCTACATACGCAAAATGGATCGAGCTACTTTATCCCAAGAACCAGGACTCCCTATCAAGGCTAACCACAGTTCATACACGGTCATGAGCTGATTGTGGAGGCATTCCCTTCTGCTTGATAGCTCACCTTTTCATGGTATCCAGATTCTCTGAGACACACCTCCGCAGCACAACACAAGTCAGTTAAGCAACAGAGCAGAAGTCTCCATCTTCCTGATATAATTGATCTGTCATCACTAAGCCACGTCCTAGTGCCAACAGAGGGTGAAGGAGGGAGGATGCCTCTAAAATATGGTTAGCACATATGCAAAAAAGCCAAAGGATGGGGGGTGGGGTGCTCACCCTCTGACTACACTGGATGGGACTGTGAGCAACCTGGTCTAGAGGGAGGTGTCCTTGCCTATAGCAGGGTGTTGGAAGTAGGTCTTAAAGGTCCCTTCCAACCCAAACCATTCTATGATTCTATGATATCCTGAGAATTGACTGAAATACAGGCTGCTAGGTGGTGATTTGTCTCCTGTGTTTTGCCTCTCTCTGTCTGAAAAATGCAGAAATTCACACACAGTGTATACCAATTAAGTTTTTGATTATAAAAATGATACAAACATAAGTAACACATAAGCACATAATTCCTCCTAAAGATACTGCATGTCTTATAAACTTGCTGTGAAGAACATCATCTAACTCAGATCCTGTGAAACCCAATCCTGCTCACAGGAAGGGCAGAGGGAACTTCTCACAACTGCATAAATGGAAGTTTGTTCAGGTGTCTGGGGTGTCAGCTCCATACTCAAAAATCCATGAAAATGAGTAGAATTTGATAATGCAGCATCCTGATGACTAACTAAAAGATACCTTCAGCTTTTCTACTAGCCTTTCATAAAAAGCAGCACCAATGGAAAAAAAAAAAGTCAGCAATCATGCTAAACTTTCCTAATTATTCTGATATTTCTATCACCTGTAATATTTTCCACTCTCAAATACTCATTAAACAGAAACACTATGAGGCATGCAGAACAACCAAAGGGCTCCTTACTCTTCCCACTGAGGGATATTTAGTGATAAATCAGCTTAATCAATACATCAAACATCAAGTAAACTGTCAGAAATAAAAAGCATGCTACTTTGCAGTTCACACATATTAATTTCTAACTTCCAATTACTTACTCAAAGACCACTTCTTCCTTTATTACCTTGCAAAGCCTATTCAAAGAAAAAAAAATCAATTAAGAATCACACATTTAACAGAAATACCTCAAGAAGAAAAGAATCCAAATTCAGGTCATAACCACATACTTGTTTAAAAGAATGAATGACTGAAGAGGAAAAGCCCACCCAGCATCCAGTCGCACACACACAGTGAATGATCCTAAAACACCTTTCAGGTAAGCAAACAAATCATGTAATACTATCATGTGCTGATTTAAAAATAAGTGCTGAGCAAACTGAGCTGGCTCTGCCTGGCTGGGGAGAGTGTCTCGTTTCCAGCATCATGGAGACATAACAGATTTGTAGTCGTTTCCATATTAGTCTTGTAGAAACAACTGCACAAGTCTATAGAATGTATTCATTGAGATTGAAAACAGGAGAACAGTTTCCCTTAGCTGAAGAAAAGTATGCCAAAAAAATATGATGATCATTGAGTCCTGTTCACAGGCCCTCAGTTATATCAGTCTTTGACTTGAGATGACAGGAAGATTTCCCCAAACTTCAGACCAGCTGTGCTTGCTGGAAGGATTTTCCTTTTTTGTAGTATCAGCTTGTTAGGGTAGCTTGTCACTGTGTCCTATGTTATCACAGACTCTAGATCATAGAATCATAGAATTGTTTCATTTGGAAGGGACCTTGAAAGGTTATCTAGCCCAACTCCCCTGCAATGAGCAGGGACACATACAGCTCAGTTGGGTAGCTCAGAGCCCCATCCAGTGTGACCCTGAATGTCTCCAAGGACAGAGCAACCACCACCTCTCTGTGCAACATGTACCAGTGCCTCACCACCATTATTGTAAAATAAGCCCTGTACAGCGGACTCCATGTCTGGACACAGACCCCAGGTGAGATCTCACTAGCACAGAGCATAGGGGCAGGATCACCTTCCTCAACCTGGTGGCCATGTTGTTTTCATGTAGCCCAGGATACAGTTGGCTTTCTGGGATGCAAGGGCACACTGTTGGCTCATGTTTAGATTGCCATCCACCAGTATCACCAGATCCTTTTTGTCAGGGCTGTGTTCCATCTTTATACCCACCAGCTTGTATTGATAGTGAGGGCTGCCGTGGCCTAGGTGCAAGACCTTGCACTTGGCTTTGTTGAACCTCATGAGGTCCACCTGAGCCCACTACTCAAGCCTGTCTAAGTCACTCTGGATGGTATCCCAACCCTTAGATGTCTTTTCTCTCTTCCTGAGGCACACCATTTTATGAGTCACAGTCTTTTCCCACAAGCTAGTTTTACACTGATGTACTGAGAGTGGCCACAAACCCAAAGCAGCCATTCATGCTTCAGACTGGTTCTAATGTTTATGATGTTTCAGAAACTGAAGATATTTCTTTTTAGTTTTTTTGTTTTGTTTTGTTTTTAAGATTGGTTTACATTTGTTTTCTACGTATTCTATGGATACAAAAGGATTTAGTCCCTATTATGGTCAGCTGGTATTCTAGTAATTTGATTAAATATGAACATACATGTATATATATACACAAAATCAGTCTGAATATAAAATGCATTCATAATTAAAACTGACCAAAAAATGCTAGAAGTAAACCTAAATAAATGCCAGCACTTTCCAGTAAGCAAAGCAGGACTGGGAGAAAATCCAGAGATCCAATTTGTTTGCCTGGTTAAGCTGTATTGTTATGCTGTGTCCTCCTTTCGTGCACACCCCCCTTTGTACTAATCTTCCTACATCTGCTGCCAGCTAGGCCAAGCTCAAACAGCAGTGTCAATTCAAGGGTCAGAAAGGTCAGCAGTGACACCCGATTTAAGTGTTATTCACTCTGATGCCATGACAAGACAGATACAGCGTGGCCTGACTAAAGTGATGTATGTTAAATTTGTTGCAAATTACTGGCATGATGGATCTATTGATGACCCATTGCAGCTGTCAGGATGTCTCTATCAGTCTCTCAGTTACGCTTTCCCTGCTGCTCAGCCCCATCCCCCTTTGCCTGTTCCCATTGAGCACACAGTGGCTGTGTAGTCCCCAATGACCTCAGGGTGCAGAGCACAGTGAAACAAAGCAGGGAAACATCTGCCATGAGTCTGAGGAGCACAGGAAGTCACCTCTAGAAGTACAAACACTTGAGGGTTTACAGACTTGAGTCTTTATCAGGATACCTATAGCAAACTAACCTTTAATAATAGGTGTTCAAATTAATTCCTGTCTTAACCCAAAACACTGGCTGCACTTTTTACTTGAGCTCTTGTTTGAAGTACCTTACTCATGTGAGAAAGCCTTTGAAAAGGGGCAGTGTGTCTTTTTAGCTTTTGCTCCTAAGTAAGGTGAAGAGATATCTGTCCTATGTTCCTGATAGATGAGAAAGAAGACAGAGACTATTCAGGACATTGCCTTTCTATTGCCCCCACTCCTTCAGAGCAAAGCGTCGTCTAGCTTCTCCAACTGGGTTCACAGCCATGGAAGGGAAGGGCAGTAACCGCTTCAGAGTAAGTCTCTCAAAGCATTGCAGCTTGCAGGCTGCCCTCAGCAGCTGAGACTCTCCCCTTTGCGCCCCTGCGGAACAAAATGTGCATGGAAAGCCACGTCTGATAAGTCTTCACAGTGCTGCAAGGCAGGAGTACAAGAGGCACTGAAGTCTGCTCTAGAGAAATGAAGTGAAATGGATAGA
Source organism: Perdix hodgsoniae (assembly GCA_035772895.1). NCBI lineage: Eukaryota > Metazoa > Chordata > Aves > Galliformes > Phasianidae > Perdix > Perdix hodgsoniae. The sequence continues at coordinate 1,971,334 of JAPSGF010000027.1, forward strand.
GATCAAATTATTTCAAGTACCACTGATTGTTTCTATTTTCAAACAAGCGTTCCTGCTAAGAATGTTTGTTCTCAGGCAGGTGCAGCAGTAATCACAGAAGTACAGTGCTTCCCACATTTAAGCACAGATAGACTAACTCCTAGTCATGATGATAAATTGCAGCCTATTCCATAATTACACTTAAGGAGCATTTCATGCAAATTTCTTCCACTTAAATCATTTGATTTGCATGGGTTTGTTGTGTTTTGGTTTTTTGGGGGGAGGTTTCAGGGGGTGTTCTGCTTTTATTTATTTATTTATTTATTTATTTATTTATTTTGTGGAGTTTGTTTTCTTTTTTTTTTCTTTTTTTTTTCTTTATTTTCTTCATTAATTCCAGCGTGGCTTTGAGGCATCTTTAGTTAGTTTTATTCTTGCTTCTAATTATCATTACTTCCTGCTGCTGTCGAACCTTTTATTCTTTCATTCTGACTCACAGATTGCCTCTAGATGGTTTCTTTGGGCTAGTGCTGTTTTCATTGGCAACTGATGAAGCAAAGGAGCACAACCAGAGGATGGTAGCAAAGATGGCAAAAAGGCTGGAGGGCATGGCTTATGAAGAACACCTGAGGATACTTGATTTGTTCAACTTAGAGAGGAGGATACACTGAGGGGTGACCTCCCTGATGTCTCCAACTTCCTCATTTAGGCAAAATGTTCTCTCTGGTGGTCAGTGACAGAGCATGAGAAAATGCCTTACAGCTGCATCAGGAGAAGTTCACATTGGCTATGAGGAAAAAATTATTCACTGAGGAAGTGGTTAGACACTCAAACAGGCACCCCTGGGAATCTGTTATAGCCCCAGACCTGTCAGTGTTCAACAAGCATTTGTACAATGCCATCAGACTCACTGTGTAACTCTTAGGTTTCCTTGTGCTGAGTCAGAAGTTAAATTAAATTATCCCCATGGGTCTCTTCCAACTCAGGATATTCTGATTCATTTGCAGTCCACGTATTCTCAACAGTTTGCATTGGCACCAGCCTAGCTGGTCCTGTTCTCCTATTTTCCCTTGGATTATGCAAAATACTGAAGAGTGAACAGGAGCATGACAAGATGTGAAGTACAATGCCCTAACTGAACAGACAGTGTGAAGAAGAGTGGTCAGGAATCCGAAGTGGTTCTCAGGAATGCACATCTTTGTGTCATGGAAAAGGACAAGTGAATACAGTGGTTTTATTATTCTTATTTGGGCTTGTAGATGGAAGACTAATATGACTATTGGAATTCTGTATCAACATATTTAAGAGCTGAATCTTCTAACATATACCTCAAGGGGGCTAAATGAGAGAGAATACCACTGTTTTCTGTTTTAGTTGGGCTTGGACACCAAAATGTTCACTGATATTGAGACCAAGACACAGAAGTTCAACACCCATGTAAATACATGGTACAAGACCACAGTGTGTCCGCTACAGAGGCACTTACAGTCCCAGGACAACAATAGAGTGAAGGTTTTGAGGACAG
>JAPSGF010000027.1:1972937-2012125 GCA_035772895.1 Perdix hodgsoniae
TCCTTCCTTCCTTCCTTCCTTCCTTCCTTCCTTCCTTCCTTCCTTCCTTCCTTCCTTCCTTCCTTCCTTTCCTCTTTCTCTCAGGATTTCATTCCTTCACATTCTAGCTCTTTCTTGCTTTCTTCTTGACTTTCTATGCTTTTTTTCTTTTCTTCCTTTCTTCTCCTCCTTCTCCTTCTCCTTCTCCTTCTCCTTCTCCTTCTCCTTCTCCTTCTCCTTCTTTCTCCTTCTCCTTCTCCTTCTCCTTCTCCTTCTCCTTCTCCTTCTCCTTCCCCTTCTCCTTCTCCTTCTCCTTCTCCTTCTCCTTCTCCTTCTCCTTCCCTCTCCCTTTCTTTACCCTCAAAAACTCCCTTTGTTGAGGAAGAGAAGATAGTGGCTAAAGCTTTCCAGACCAGCATGGGATTGTAACTTAGTAAAACAAATCCTCTAATTTGCCTTGGAATGGATAGTTCTTTGAGAACACTTGTAGGATATTAAAAGAAACCATTTATTCTCTGGAGTAAAACAATCCTTTTTTAAGACATTAAGGCATAGAAAACTATAACACCAGGATTTATTGCTCACCATTCAGAAAGGAAGAAAAATTCTTTTCCTAGACACCATAACCTGGCCTATAAATCATATAAGGGTATCTTGTAGTATTACTAAATTTTTTATTATGTTAATATGTTTCTCATTGTATTGGAGAGCTCTTTTTCTCTAATACGGTCCAGAAGGTATCCTAATGTGAAAGCAAACCCTGACTAACATAATTCAAATTCCTTTAAGCTTATTATATTAGTGACATTCCTGTCATGTTAGCACCCCTTTGAATCACATTGGTGAAAACAACCCAAGAAAATGAGATAAGAGAATTGCATAGGTGGTATGCACAGTAATAAGAGCCATCAGATTACTAGTATGAAGGAAAACTTTTTCTAGCTATTTAATGAATAAATGCCACAATATCATTTCTAACAGTATGACCTCTTGCAGTACTATCACATATCCTCTGCAGAAGAAAATCCACAGGTAAACTCCTGCAACCAAATAGTATGTCTATAGGAATCTGAAGTACTCTGGGATGTAAAAGCGCTGACAACAATTGTCATTTGCCATCAGTAATTACAGGGAATGTGGTGTTCAGATGAGGACAGCTTTCAGCGTAGCATTTCTTCCAAGTTGTTTGATTACATCTTGAGAGCTCCAGGTCAGATTGGATATAGATAACACCTTTATCTCTCTGACCATTAAATGCAAACTCTTGATGTCTGTGTACTGGGGAAATGTCATTACTGTGATATGTATCTGTGTCTACTAAACAGGGATGCAAAAATAACTTTATTACCATTAAACCTTTGGAAAGTCTTTCCAAATAGCAATGTAATGACAATCAGACTAAAACCCATCATGTAATAATAATAATAGGTAACGAATAATATATCTTGATTATAGCACATCTCAGAGCAATTATCACTAAAACTGATATGAACAAAGCAAGCCAGATGGTCTAGTAAAAGATGTCCAAGAATATCTCAGCCGCGCAGCCTCTGGCATACGGCATCAAGATCTGTTTCTCCTGCTCAATGGCAGAGAGAACCTTGCTCAAGAAATAATCTCTCTAAACAGTTTGCTGAAATAAGAGTTCTTACTTGGTGGGTAAAATATAGCATAAAGGGAGTTCATAAGGAATAAAGCTGGAATAAGATAAAAATGGAAATACAGGTAAGTCCTCTGGTACAGTGTCTTTTGGACATGTAAAGATCTGTACAAAGTGCTTCATATTTGTGACTTTGATACTAAGCAACTGAGATAAAATAAACTTCCCACAAGATGGCTCAGCAACAAACAAAAAATGACTGCGTATGAAACCACTCAAGCTATAATGGGACTAATCCAATGAGCAGTGCTTGAAATCACTGAGAACTTTGGAATCTTTTTCTTCGTCTTTCCTTGGGGCTTCTCCATGAGCTGTAGCTTCTCTATGCATGGAGAGTATAGTTAGTATTTTCATTTGCTGCCTAAGTAGCAAATTACCCTGTAAACAGCCCACGAGATCTGGTCTGTAATTGAATTGTAACTGTTGACTTTAGACATTTGGTATATTTGCTGCAAGAAGTAAATTTTCAAAACTTCATCTTGATGCAGTCAGACAAAATGAAAGGTAATATTCTTTATCTGCCACAGATTGCTGCAGATGAACTGCTTTCATATGAGCTTAAATAAGATTTAGTGTATTCCATCCTTCAGCTGGCCACAATTGAAAGTGATCAGGATCAATATAGCTGCCCCTGACTGCAGCCCAGTATTGTGCATTACAATAAAGGAAACGGCTGTATTCAAAATTTTCCTGTGTCAAATTAATTTCTATGTTATCCCCAAATTCAATTAGATGGGAACCCCGTGTAACTAAAAAAGTGTCCAACATCCCTTAGTGACAAATTACGGTGCTTAGTGTGCATATCAAGGTGAAGTGTTGAGCCTTGCTAATCTTCTCACTAATTCTCAATTACCGTAAAATGAAGCCATAAATCACACAGACAGGGGATCGATGGAAATGTTGTTTTCAGGGTGATTGGCAGCCTCCCCAAAGGTTTTCTGTAAGTTGGTTTAAGGTTACCATTCTCTAAGGGGAGGGATGAGGTAGTCTTGCTCAATCTCTATGATATAGGCCCACAGGCCTTTTGGGGATAGTGGGGAGGGACAGCACCAATTTCAGCCCATCAGACATCCAATTTTTCTCCTTTTCATACCTGCTGTAGTAAATGAGAAACAAATTAAATTTCACTCCACTATCTCCACAGAAACCATTTAAATTTTTCATGGAAACTAAATTGTCCCTAGACAAATAGCCCCCTGATTCTATGAAAATATACTGGAGCGCTGGGGACAGAAATAAATTTGTGTCACTCTGGATATGCCATTCTCTGTAATGTCATTCACCATCGGCCAATAAATGAGTCCCTCCCGGAACACAATGGTAAAGCCTTGTGCTCTGGTGGATTTGCATTGTTCCCCCACTCTTGAGCGGTCTAATATTCTTCCTGTTATTAATTTGCAGCCTAGGTTTTACATTCATGAGGCCAAGATTGAAATGTAAATGAGGCACAAAATAAGTAGTCAGCAGTAGCCCTGGCCGAGCAGTCTGTGTCATAGACTCATGGACTTACATGAAAATAGTTATCACTCAGAGAGATTAGCAGCTCAGAACATCAATCACTGCTGCAAGGAAACAATGAATAAAATCGCCCCAACATGAGGAAGGAAATTACAAGAGCTTTAAAGTGGAAAGGGAATATGTAATAGTGCTACCTGTTGTTGAAGTGCTAAGATGGCTGTAATAAAAGATGCCAGGTTCCTTCTCTCCCTCTCTCTCCCTCTCCCCCCCATTCCTGTCGATCGCTAATATTTAAATTGTGCCATTTTTGTCATCTCAATTTATCTGTTAAATGAGCTGCAGTTCCTTAGCTGGAGGTATATGGTGCTTCACACTGCACTCAAATGAAGCCCACATCTTTGAGTTTGAACCCACTTTAAAACGATGACACCCTATAGATCACCCAGTCTCTTGGCAAAGAAATGAATGTGTAAAGCCTGTGTCCTTAGGTGTCACCAAGCCTCAGAGGATTTAGGACTTCAAAAAAGGAGACAAAAATGGCTTTATTCCATCGTTCTCAGGTGGTGTGGAACTGATGATGCAAATGGTGCAGTGTAAGGCCAGCTCTTCCTCATCAACTTCTGAGCAATTCTAAGGAGCTTTTCTAGCAGCTGTAAACAACCAGAGCTTGGAGAAGATTCAGTTAATTCCCCTTTTCTTCATCAACTCTGACCAGGCCCATCAGAAATGGAAGGGCCATGGAACCACAGTTCAAAGCAACCCCAAATTTCTGCCCGTGCCTGGGGAAGTCCCAGATGGACGTTTCCACAGATAAGAGTGATCATGCTTGCCCTGGTCAGGACAGGAACATCTCTCAGACCTTCTTTCCTAGTGATGATGGACTTCCTTTAATGTGTCTACCTCCAGAAAATCTGCTTGCAGAAAGAATTATATATCAGGAAATCTTGCAATATGTGTATGCTTTCACTTATCTTACAACTTTTGTGACTGTTCAACAAGGTATGAAAGTTGAAACAGTTAAAATTAGTCATTTAATTATTTAATTATTTGCCTTTGATAGCACATTGGATATAATGCCTTTCTTAAAGTCATAAATTATTTTTATACATTAATGTCAGATGACTGAAAAACTTGATATTTTGATATCCGTATTTTAAGGGTAACTGAGTCTTGGGTAAGTGGTGACTACACATTCTGGTTGTGATAGTAATAGCAGAAATGAAGTCTCCACATTTGGATCATTCTGCCTTTGGAGATCAGCCTTGCATTCATTCTTCTTCTGGATGAAGATTTAATTGATGTCTGTAACACATTAGGGTACACCAGTAGAAATATTCTGAGTTCACGGAATCATAAATATTTTCTATGATATGGACAGTGGCCATTTTGGTCAAACAATCTCTGGAGAATCAGAGATGAAGAGAAGTATTAGCATATCAGGGCTATTTCATATTGGAAAAAGCAACACCTTGAAAAGTTACTTTTTTCACTCAAAATATACTCTTTTCTTTGCAGGTTTGTCTTTAAAAGCATGGTACAACCACATTATACAGGGAGAGTTTTGAACAACAGTGTGTGATAATGTGTTCAGTAACCTTTATTCTGTTTCTCTCTACAGAAGTTTACTAAGGATAACACATACAGCTAAGAAAATGAATTTGAAATTTAAGAGAAGTAAGAAGCCAGCATAAAATCAGCTGTCTATTAAAATCTTCTTTAGAGAGGTCAAGAAATTGATCACGGGTGAGCTAGTAGCAGATATTGAGCCTTAATCTGTTTTTTTTTCCTTCCTTCAAAATACAAAATCAGACCCAACTTGTTACCAGCACTTCAGAGAGCTGCATTTGTGTGCAATTTGTGACGAAGGAGAGACTCACTGACAAATACTGCACCAAGCAGCAGCTTCTGCTCCCAAACACTTCTTCTTTTTTCCTCGTGTTTGCCATTGTCTTCACTCTTGATGTCTCAGAGTATATTTTTAATTGCTTATCAAATGGATAGTTATTGTATCATAAAATCTTCAAAGCCATTTCCCAGTCCCATTCAGTTGTGCAGCTCAACTTTTATACAATGATATATCACAATGGATTATGCTAATCAGCTTGTTAATAGCTCGAGCAATGTTAACTGAGCGCATTAAAACAAACTGGTCCTTGCAATGGATTGAGAAATGTTTTATAGGGCATGTGATCTAAGAGCAGCCATGACAAGCCTAGTAAATAATAGCAGAAACTGGCATGACTAAAGAAATACTCACTTAAATTATTTATATGTTAATCAAAAATACGGTTGTTAAGCAATATCATTAGTTCATTACCAATTTGTTTATGGATTTGTGATGAATTACTTATTTGCATGCAAAAAAACCCTCAGACTTTTGTTCAGCATTTCTAACCTTCCAATCTTAGCAGGTTTCCCCTCTGCAGCCCTCTTCCTTCACTAAAATAATTGCATCAGCATGTCAGAGAAACTAGATTTTCAAGGTAAGGACATAATTTTCTTCCGCAACATATGCAATATATTATTGTCATATATTTTTTTAAAGTCGTAATATATCAGCGTTCTGTGCTTGAGAGACATGCAATTAATGCTATACAGTGAATATTTCTTCTTAACCCCCACCAAAAATCCTGCAGTTTGAACATTTATTAATATCAGAGACAGTGATATTGTTTCCTTCAAATATATCAAGTTGGTCTGTTAGGCGCATTAATGTAGAAAATATTAAATTCCACTTTAGTTATGGTTAGATGAGAATGGATGTAATCTAAGGACTAAGCACCCCTCTGGATTTGCCAGGAGAGATTCTGGAGACACAGAAGAGTGTTCTGTCCAAAGGTGAAGAAAGGCCTTCCATATGGTGCCGAAGTTGTCAGTAGATTTCTTCATTCTCAGTTTTCCAGAACCACAGTTTCTCATCAAGAACATCCCTTCCTGTTCTCTGTTTTCCTCCCTTCCTCATCTTCTTGCAGCTCCCTCCCGTCCTTTCCTCTGATTTTCTGTTCCCATTTTCTCCTATGAAAAAGGTTTCCTTCCCAGCTGCTCCCCAACACGCTGTGCGGTTATTTGTGTTCTCCTTTCTTTTCTCTTTTTCCTCTCATCTTTTTTTCAAACCTTTGCTGCTACAGTCATGTAAACCATGAATATAATTAAATGGAATTAATAGCATTCATCAATTTGGCACACTTTCTTTGGAACAAATTTAACATTTCTCTCTCTCGGAATGCAAATAATAAGGATAAATATTTCATATTTAGAAAAGATATTCTTCAATGAGATGGGGATCAGCATAATATTCCCAGAGATTTTTCACCTGTTATTGTTAAGAAGGAGTTCCAGATGTATTAATGAAAATAAGTCAAGAAGGGACCAACAGTTAAGAATATCAAAGCAAGATTCTTTTAGCAATATTTATTCTGAACTTAGAAGAACTACCTTCCAAGTGGTCTCTCTGTGTAGTGAATTAAGCAAATCTCACCTTCCAAACCTATCCCACACTTGAATTGCATTTCCCATACAGAAATCTATTCTCGGAATATCTTGAAATAATTTTCATCACATAAACTTCTAGGGTTTTCTCTTTATAAGCACAAAGATTGTAAGGCATTTTCCAGCAGCTGCAAGTTGTTTTTCTTTAATATTTATCATCCACAATCTATCTCAGCCTAGTAAGATGAGTATCACAGTCTAATCCAGGCAACATTCACAAGTCCAATAGAGCCAAAACGAAATAGAAAATTAGACAAAAAAAATGACCTAAGAATGGTGTAACAAAACAACTTGTTTAAATTATTATTATTGTTGTTGTTATAGCTGTTATATGTAATTTCAATCATATAATATGCAATATGCAATTATTAATATTATGTATTTGATGCTCTAAAAAGGGATAATAAGAAATGACACCAGCTCCTCATAGAATTATTGTCCAAATAGATGAATGTAGGCATAGTAGCAGAAGGAAAAAAATCACAGATGCATTGCCTGGCAGAATGGAAACCTAAATCCTGGCTCCTAGCCCAGATGTGTGCCTGTCCATTGCCATCTGCAGGGTACCTGCAGAAGGTAGCCTAGCAGAGCTCAGACCACTCAGTGTCCCAACCAGTGCCAAGATAATCAAGTTTAGGTTTCATCTTCTTTACTATAACCGTGGACTGGATTAGGGATGAGCTCCATCATTTACAAAACTGTGAGACCTTTACACAACTTACAGACCTTTACAAAAGCCTGCATTCAAACACAAAATGCAGGGTAAGTTTAGGATGGAGCCCTGTGTTCTAATCCACAGCTGGTTGTAGCCGAAGAGGCCACATACAGCCCGAGCCTGCACAGGATGTCAGTGACAGAAATAGGAAATAGCATCCACTTCTTCCTTGCTTTGTTTCAGTACCACATGCAGTAAATATTGAAAATAATTTTATACAGTTCTCTGATACTCTGGAATGTAGGCCTTATGTCAGAAAAATCCATGTCCAGAGGTCTGCTTTAATTAATCTTGGGTGAATGCAGAAATTCAACTTCTTCTTCCACGTTGATGGAGAAACAGAGAAAGGCAAAGTAGAGCTATATAAACATAATAACTGATTGAAATAATTGAAATTTTCCACAAATCTCTTACAGAATAAGAAAGGCAACATGTAGGATTCAATGGCCTTGTGTTCATGCTGCTGTTCACCTCAGGACCCCTAACTATTTTCAGGGCCAGCAAGTTCACTAGGATGTAGATGGCATTTGCTTAATCAGCAGAGCATTTAGAGGGGGGCTTCAGAGTGCCAGCAGACCCACAAAATCTCCAGGCTTTGAAGACCTGGGAGAGTTTTGGATACTCGCAGAATTACGTCTTTCCTTTCTGGGGAAGATAGAGTGATGAGGACTGTCCTGACCCTCTAAAGTTGCATTCTCCTTGGCTCCTTCAGAGAACTGTGCCCTCAAAGAAAATGGTAAAGGTGAGAACACATTCACTGTGTGTGTAAGGGCCCATCTGTGCAAAAGGAGGCTTCAAGTTGGAACCAGTTCATAAGGACCCTGACATACTCAGATTAGGGGTAAAAGTAACAGGCTCCAATGGATGTCCGCTTATGAAGGAAGTAAAGTAGAAGAAATCTGACTTTTTGTTAGGCTGATTGTCAAAAAATAAAATGAAATAAAAGCTCACATGAAGAATCAACTATCTACGAGAAATGAAGTAAGTGATCTCTTCCCATTATAATCAGAACACAGAGCCTGCAATAACTCTGGGAGCTCAATCTAAATAAGGCCCTATCCTCTCGTCTCTTTCACATTATGAATAAAAACATGAAATTAGTTTTATGTCAGAAGAACAACCCTTAAGACACTTGTAACTTATAATTATAATTTCTAAGCTGTTTGGCTTGTCAGTATCAAGGAATTCACAGCCCAAGACTTCCAGGACTTTATAGGCTGAGACATGCTGTGCTAGCTACTGAAAATTAACTATGAATCTCTCATCTGCATTCTGATTTATTAACTACAGTGAGCAACAGAAAGTTAAAAAATGTACTGTATATGCATAACAGGCTAGCATGGAAGAAACCATTAGATGTGTTCTGCTACCAGTCAATAAACTGCCAGCAATGGGTAAAGGCAGAGTATTTCTTCCAGCAAAGGCATTTGGTTTTCTCTTGCAAATAAATTTTGCAATATGTTCATCTTTGTGCAAGAGCAGAGCTGGCCAGAAACAATTTCAGGATTCTGCTGAATTTACAGGTAGAACAAAAAAAATAAAATAAAATTAAGACAAGTTTGCAGACTATCTTTGTATACAAAATACCATTCCCCTGCTAGGTCTGGCTGAAAAAATTGTAGAGTTGCCTGTGATGTATTTTAAAAGAAACAATATTTTTACATACTTTCAATAAGAATTCTGTGGGGCTGACAAGAAAAGGAATTAGGAACTGAAATCTATTTCAGCTTTCACCATAAAATAGAAAAATAAACTTTGAAAATGAGATACTATTCTGGGGGTGGGGGATTGGGAAGGGAATGTCGTATCCAAGATATTTCAAGGCCAGTCTTAAAAAAAAAATTCTTTCTTCCAAACTAATATTTAACTTACCAGGAGCACTTATTTCCTGATTTTACAAATTTTCCAGGTTTTTCTTTCAGCTTTGATTTTTTATATTCTTATTTTGTTACAATAGCACTACTAAAATTCAATCCTTTCTTATTGTTTTGAGCCTATAAGGGGCTTTTCTGTATTCCATATTTTGCTCAGTTGGAGACGGTGGAGTTTTTTGATGTCAAACTTATCTAGTTTCATTTTTTAAGTGGAACACTTGGCAGCTGTAGCACAGCTTGGCTCTTTACTTAATTCTAGAACCTAATTCCATAAAACAAAGGCACAGAACTGTCAGTCTCACCATTTTTTGGTTGGAGACATGAGAGCTAGTGGAGCTGAAATGTCTTGCCCAGTTTCTCACAGTTCTGGGTACCAAGGTCAAGTGAATGACACATATTTCTTGTTCAGTCCCTATCCCCTATTTCTTGCAACAGAACGTCCATGACAGGTATTACGTTAATGAGGTTCCTAAATATTCATACTTTTTATAGTTTTTTCCTGTTCAGAAATACCACTTCTCCCACTTTCTCTCCCAAACCTATGGCTTTTCATGACGGACTCCTTTGCTGCTTGAAATTTTAAAAATTTGAATTGACTGGAAATTGACAAAATCCAGAAAGCTTTATCTCCAGAATATCAGGAGTTCAAATTACTTCATGTAATTTCCTATATTACTCCCAATTTTTATTTTGCAAGATCAAAATCCAATGAAAATCATTTTCATAATTGAATTGTTTCTTTGTACAAAGTTATAATTAGACCTGGGACAATGACCTTAATTTCCTATTTTGTGAGCAGAGCATTCTGAACTTTTAATAGAACTAGTATTCAGCCAAACACAAAATAAAATCCGAAATGAAATTTTATAGGGTGAAAAATCACAAGCAGAAAGTATGTTCTGGTGGAATTAAAAAAGGCCTTTAAGTGTTTATACACTCTGGCTATGACAGAGTTACGTTTCTGATCACGGATTTGTGATATATATTGACTGTACCAGATTAAAAGTTAGATTTTATTTGTAGCATAAATCTGGTAGATGAATATGTAATATACATTCTTATTTTATTGCAGTCGTAGAATACTCTGAAACATTAACCCCCAGAATACTATCTACATATTTCTCTCCATATTTTATATTCAGAGAAATAATCACATTAGTTGTTGGATACCTTTTAGTAACACACTTTTCTTTTTAGAAAATAAAAAAGACTGCCACTTTCCATCATTTCACAGCACCTAGAAAGACAGTAAAATCTTCAGAGCAACTGCAGCTTTCTGTTGCTCACTCCCGCACACGTTCCCTCTAGAGAAACAGATGTTTGACTTGTCTCATGTAAAAGGCAAAAATTGAGTTACAGCTTCAGAGTGCAAGATTTGCAATGTTTGCTACAGTTTATTAATGTTAACCAAATAAAAATGACATTAGTGAAAAAGATCTACATGATATCTCAGAACTCCCAAGATTAGGCCAGATGGTCACTTCTAACTGATATAATCTAGTAAGCTCTGTTGAGAGACAAGCTATTGATTGAATTTCTGACTTTAAATGCAAGCCCCATATCTGCACATGTCCACAGTGATATCAGTTGCCTGAAATCCAATACAGAGGTGTAGATTGGGAGATGATGTTGGTTGCTACCTATTAAAACTGTCAATTCCATCTGTTGTCTAACACTTTAAAATACTGTGTGTAGTTTTTAATAGATCAGTATTAGATTAAGAGGCCGTATATTAAGGCTCTTACTAGCTGAGAAGTATGGGTAAATGTGTAATTAAATGACACAATGGAAAAAGAACTTGGTTGGCTGGAACCAGCCCAAATTAGCATCAAGCGAGAAAAAAAAAAAAAGGACTGTGATTTAAGATTCCTGCATCAGCCAGGCTTTCCTAAAAATGAGTAATGTGTGGCACTATAGAAATTCCCTTTACAAGCAGGTATGTCATGATTCAAATGTGAAAGTGTCATGAGCATTACAATTACCCAGTTCCTCACACTGCACTTCCTCAGGTGCTCAGCTGCCAAGCTGATGACATTCCCAGAAGGACTGTTTCGGATGGCTGGTGACAACACAATCAAAGTCATCTTTCTGGAAAGCCACAGTTCTGAATGTCCCTTCCTGCCAGCTCTGCCTCAGAGTATGATTGAAAAACAGTATTGTGAGTGCTGGGATATGTGTAGGGTGTTTATCCAAGCTGCCCCTTCTTACAGGTATGAGCTACAAAGAGCTGATGGAGAAGGAGGGCAAGGGGTGGCCACCTACAGCATTCCAGCCTGACATCCAGCAATTGTTGCTGCTTCAGTTTAAATGGGGAGGGAAACTGCCTTCCTGGAGCCAAGAATATCAATTAGAATAGAAGGGAAGAAAGGAAAAAATGTTGGAATGGATCATAAATTCAAACACATGGTCAGAGAGAGAGATTTGATCAGTTTAAGCTCCTGTATTTGCAAGTAGAAACAAGGGGAACATGCTCAGTATTCTGGAAGAAAAGCAGTTGGAGTGCTTCAATTGTCTGGAAGGGGAGAAGTAGCATTCTCATAAAAATGGATGGCTTATTTTTCTTATAACATTTCTCTGGAATTAACAGGTAATCTCATAGTTGCTGATTCTAGCCGGGCCAGTACCTCCCAATGGAGAAGGGAGTCTTTGCCCAGATAAAACACTGCTCTGGTGTTAAGCGTGATTTTGTTTGTTGGTTGTTTTGTTGGGGTTTTTTTCTCTGCATTAATCTACAGAAGACAATCCAGGTTAATTACAAATTTTGAGAGAAGCAATGTGACAGAAGCAGAAGAGGTTTTTAAGAGAGAATTTCAAGGAGACCTGAAAAACTGTGTTTGTTTGCATACTATCAGTGGGCTGAGGTCAAAACAGCTTTGTAAGTTCCTATAATACACCACAAGAAAAGTTTTGGAAACCTAAGTCTCTTCATGTTATTAACCAGAACAAGATACATGAAACATTCATGGAAAATGAATGTTAAGTGAATACTACAGTATACTCATAGAATACAAATTGTGCATTCAGAAACACCATTCCCAGCAGATATACCATTTGAAGAATTATGCTTATCTCAGATAGAAACAAAGACAATATTATATGATGTAGCTGATAAATTAACCAGCATAGGTCCAGTTTCATGCATCAAATACTAAATCAAATCTGTAGCATCAGAAGTATTTTGGAGTAGCATTAGACTACTTAGAATAACAAATATCTTCAAGAAAATCAAAAGCTGCTTACAGGTTCTCCATAAAAACAACGTAAGATCAGTGAACGGACTATTTAGTAAGCTGTGATTGCTGCTTACTATAAGAGGAGCAAGTGTCTTTCATGAAAGAAGGCTGTCATGTTCTCTTTCCAGTTCTTATGAAACACACAGTATGGTATTATACAGTAGTAGAGATATAAGTATTTTTATGGGAGAGCAGCAATTTCATTCTCACTGAGGTTCTCTTTACAGTGATCACTATTCTTCATCTTTGCTTCTTTGGTGGTGGGCTATCCTTGATATAATAATGCTACCAAAACCATTATCTAAGCATTTATACTGGATTTCACAAGAGCCAGTAGCCTGGTAACAAAAATATTTGATCAGTAAAGTTTTATAACACACAAATGCATATGTGTTTCAAAGTTTTCAGCATGCTTTAAACTGTATGTGCTAACTTTATTTACCTCAGTGGGAAATATCTTGCTTCATAACCCAGACTTTCTCAGTCTAGAGGTTAAATATCTCACGATCATTATAAGTCCTTCATGTGATCCACATGGAAAAAGAAAAATAATTACGGTTCTTTTGAACAGGTAATAAGCTTTCTGACCAATGTCCGATGAGACCTAGTAAACCAGAGTAGCTAAATATAAAAAAATATGAATTTTGTACATTTTTTCTCCCTCCCGTCTCCAGCAGAAATGGCAATTCACACAAAGAACCAGTACAGCAGCTGAATCTCAGTCATTGCAAAATGTATGCTAGAGCTGCAAAAAATGAATTAGTTACTTTGTATGATGTAGGAGGGATTTAGCCGCGCATAAATGAGAGGACTGAACAAGAATCTCAAGTTGTCCCTTACCATGCAGAAGAGGGGGATTCAAGGCTCACAGAGGCTCCTCTGCAGTTGAATTCTTGGCTACTCCTTCTCTTTAAAACCACTTCTAAGGACTCAGTTAAAACTTTCATTCCCTTCAGGAGTTGTTCTGATTGTGAGTGGACTTTCGTTTCTGTCTTTTTAGAAGACAAAAGAAATTTTAAATAGAAAGAAAACTGGTAGTTGAATTTCCAAAATAAGATATTAGAGGAAAGATGATGATGATGGGAACCACGAAGAAAAAAAAAAACCAAAAAAAAAAAAAAAAGAATATAGTAATATAGTATAAACCGATTATAGGAAACCACACACACAAGTGCTTGTGCACATACTTACAGCTAGTAACAAGAATAACAAAAAGACAGTATTTCTGTATTTCAATGGATCAAGGAAAAGCAAAATCCTGAATGTTGCATAAGATGATTAAGGGGATAACATCAAACATATGGAATATTCTCGTGCTAAAATACACAAAGGATTCCAGTGCTATTGAATTTTCACCAGCTGCCAACTTTGCTAATACTGTTATGAGCACACACGGATGGAACTTGCTCCAAGAGCAGCATCGAGGGGGATCGACGCTGCTGACTACAGGAAGAGTCTTTATCCACCTCTGCTCAAAGCTATATCTATCCCATACTCTTCTGCCATTTTCCACTCCCAGCTCAGAGTTGCTATTTATTTCAAGATGAAGCTATGCCAGAGATGCAGGTGTTGTATCAGGGGAAGAGACAGGGACCGAGGGAGTAATGGAGATGAAAAAGAAGAGCAAGAGGAAGCTGAAGGCTCTTTCCTCCTTCCCTCCTCAGGCAATGTGCACTTGATAGGAAACAGACTGGCAGTGGAGGCATCACCAAATGGACTCCACAAAGCACAGTTTGCTTGGTGAAAGCTAGTGAGTACTGAGAATGGTTGAAAATCTGTTTTATTCTGAAGATGTTCTGTTGAGTGCTGAGCTCTTTTGAAAACTCTGAAGTGAATTGCCACTGAGCATTTGTGAAAATTGGTTCTTTATGAATCAGAAGTGCTTAACGTTCACCAGTCCCAAAGTGCAAGTCCATAAAGGAAGTATTGAGTTGTTTTCTTGCATAGTGAGTATCATCAGGTCAGTTATGCAACTATCCTTGCCCATCCTTGCAGTTGCTTACATAAGTACCCATTACTGAATCATGTGCATTTTTTTCCAAGTTTTTTTTCAATTTCAGATGAAGGATAGAGTGACCTGCATGATATGGTCATACTGAGTAAAACTATCCATTTTTACAAGTTACTGAAACCACTGTTCTTTTTGTAAGTTGTTAGGTTTACTTATTCTTAGTATCACATAGCAGATTTTTTTTCTCCACTTTTTATTGTAACAATGAGCGTCACCAGTGTAGCAGCAAGAACAACCCAGAGAAAAGATTGCAACTCATTATCATTCATTA
Organism: Perdix hodgsoniae; assembly: GCA_035772895.1. Classification (NCBI taxonomy): domain Eukaryota; kingdom Metazoa; phylum Chordata; class Aves; order Galliformes; family Phasianidae; genus Perdix; species Perdix hodgsoniae. The sequence continues at coordinate 1,987,628 of JAPSGF010000027.1, forward strand.
CTATAGTGAAGAGAGATTAGAAACATAATGGAAACTGAGAGAAGATGTACCTTAGTGTCACTTACCTTGTAGTTCTCCCAAAGCCGGAAACTTCCATGGGCTATGATAGTGACTTGGTCACTGACTGCCACTCCTGGACCTTGGGTAGACCACTCTACCTTCCTAAGACTTCATTACTCCAGCATAACCTCTGATAAAAAGTAGAATCACGCAGAAAACTGATGCTGTATTTGACGAGAGTTTTCCTGCTTTTACAACTACATTTTTGAACTAAGGAAAATAGATGTGGTTGAGTTATTGTTATTTAAGACTTCCCATAATAAAATCTCATTTTCAGATCTTGTAACTCTGCCAAGTGTTAATAAACTGAGCAAAATAATTATTTCACGTTGTGTGACTGCCACAGTGTGTCAAAAGAAATAGTAGTAATATTTAAAATTTCAGGAATAGTTTCCAAAGATGAATAGCCCCTAAAGAAAAATGATGGTTGACTGTGTTAAAATAACTCTTACAGCAATCTTAAAGACAAACCCTCTTCTTTGGAAGAACGATATACCATCTAAGCTGGAAACTTGTCTTTATATCTACATTTATTTAGTCAAATCTTTCATTTTTGTAAAACTAAAAACAACAACAAAAAAAAAAAAAAACACCAAAGAACTGCTAATTACTAATGTTCACTGGAAATTCAATTTGATGTAGAGGCTGAGGTAACCGAAAATATTTCCTCAGCATATAGAATATCATATTGTCTCAGTAGTCTGAACAGTCTGAACCAGTGTGCAGGACTCACAGTAGGACAAAGCACACTTCATTTGCTCACAGTTCCCATGACATGAGTCCCTCCATGCTTTGGAGCAGAGGAAGATTTAATACTTCAGTATCTCTGTCCAATGGTGCTGTTGTTTTTTTTTTAATTTGTATTATTTCAGTGGTACCTGAGTCATGAGGACAGGGAGAAATTAGTGAAAGTTAAAGTACTTTTCATTTTCTAGTTCAGTATTAGCTCACATTACAGAGAGGAGGAGAGGTTAGTCCAGACCCCAGTGACAAATTCTTACATGCAGTGTGCAAAAACAGAGAGATCTCATATGAAGTTATTAAAGCATAAAGTTATTCTAGGGATAAAATGATAAACATGTCTGTATTATAGCTGAATGGTGCAACAACAGAATGTGGAAACAATATTTGATCTATTTTTATTTTATACAAATGTATTACATTCTTTGTCTATCTACCAAGGGGAAGACCGAAGATAGGTATTGGCTGGTATGTACTGACTGTTGCTTTGCTCATACTACTGCATCATCACCTTGCTACTCCAACATATGTCAAAGCTGAGTAAGGCAACATCCACACTCCAAAATTCTGCTTCTTGATTGCAATACATCTTCACCTTGTGTTCTGTCCGCACAGTCACAGATTTGTATGACAGTGCACAGCACTCTCAGTATACCACACTAGCTGAAAATGTCTAAGTGGTCTTCAATATACAAAGCTAGTTGGAAATATTCAAGTGGCCTCTGTATGAGCTAGATCAAGTAGAAGTCTATCTGTGAATGCAGGTAGCACATGCTCTGCTGTGTCTACAGTTTCAGTTAGGCTGTATACATTAGTTTTAACTCCAATGAACACTTCTGCTCTACATTATGCCATGTAATTGTTACATGTCAGGAGAAATACAGTCCCCACCATACAAGTTACTAGAGATGAGCTGAATGAATGAAATGTAGCACATAATTTCCTTCTCCAGACAGTGGCACTAAGAAATAACCTGTAGTCAGATCTCCCAAGTATACGGGTATGCAGATGGCTGGGAAAAGAACTTTTATGAAATAAGTTCCTGTAAAGCCCTGAAACTGGAAAATCAAAGTTCCAAGTCACTAAACACATACATTCACTCAACATTCAGGATTTTCTGAGGAAGAAGAATTGCAAACTGGCTTGCAAAGAGATGAACATGACTAAGTTATTTAAAAACCCTCTGCATGTAAATGGTGGTAATTCAGAGAGCACAGCTAGACAGGTGGCAAGGATGTTAGATCCCACTCCTGATATAAGCTCCTATCTGGAGATAGTCCAAGATGCTCTGACAAAACCTTTAATTTGAAAACGACAACTAACTGAAAGCTTCTTGTGGGAGAGCTCTTCATATAAGGCATGCCATAGTGGGCCATTGAATTCAGCCCCTCATTATTACAGACAACTACATAATATGATTTATAAATTTGCATCCATCGTGCAATTAATCAAAGTGATTCAATTTGGATTCTTTTCCTCTATTTATCCTATTAGAGTGAGTTATCATGCTTGTTTCAGTGAAACTTTCATTAGGAAAATCTTCACAAATCTATATTATAATTTCTCATCATATCTCTGTCAGTATAGTAAATATTTTACTGATAAGTCAGTTCAGATGGGGAAGGTGAAGGCTCTTGGTCCATAATTTTGATGAAGAAGTCATGTTCTTGATCTGAATAAGGAAAAGAGACTCCATTTCAGAGACAATGATCCAACCACTAAACCTTCATCTAGGAGAGTCTGACAATCTTTTATCAGAAAGGAACTTGGTTTTCCAGAGACCTGTTTGTTCTTTCTCGCATGGAGACTCTGAAAATATGCTATTTCAAATTTTTCAGAGGACTGTTTTGTAGATCTTTATTCACATTTATGAACAGCAACACTGAAAGAATATTGCCAGTCCCAAGTTTTCAAAAATAATGAGCTGGGCTTTCAATATCATGAGTGGTTTAAAAGTACTTGTTTTTCAAAATAATAGAATTGAGATTCTTGTCTCATAGATTTGACTTTGCACACTGAGGGCTTGAATGTTTGGTTTATTAAATGACAAATGATCTTTTTGCTTGAGTCAGTGAATTTACAGTTTGAGTTTTATACAAGCTAAGGTTAAGAAAGTGATTCAGTCTACATTGCAGTGATTTCTGGAGGCAGATACAATGAACAGGTTGAGTAATTTAGTGCTGTATTGTGAGACTTGTTGAAGACATTGTCTTTCAGGAGCTAGTGATCTTGTGCAAGCCCTGTCTGCTTTAATGAACCTAGTACCTAGGGCTTGTGAAGCTTGTCCACTAGCAGCAGCGCCCACTGTGAAGGAATCTGCTGCAGTGCTCTGTGCTGGCCTGTGTTGTATGCTGGTAGGTGCTATAACATATATCAATTCTAACTCTCAGGAGAAGGCATAGGGTTTAATTTGTTACACAAACACCACAGTATGGGAGGAAGAAGGAACCTCTCCATGAATGGGATCTACACAGCTTGCCATGGGACAATCCACCTAGGATCCACTGATGCTGTATGAACACAGGATTACCAGCAACTGAAGAGACATAAGATTTACTCATTATCTGTAATCCTTTTTTATAAATTATTCTATCTTAAGAAAACAGCTTTTATTACATCATTTGTTTTCAGACTTTTCTTACAGAGATGCAGAAGGAACCCTACCCTTCATATTTTGTTCAGTGCAAAGTAAGTACAAGCTACAGAATTCAGAAAAAAAGCCTGGAGTCCTCCATGCACCATCACCAGCTTACTTCCCTTTAAGTACAGCATAGACATGGCAAACAGTCTTCAGTCAGATAAGCAGTGCCCGTGTGGGCATGAAGACCACGAATCACTGTTCCTGAAGATACAGTGCCTATTGCAAAACCTCTTCACTGAACAATACAGATGCAGCTGGTACCTTCAAATATAGTAGGTATTAATTAGGCAAGGTATTAGAAGCTATTTGTACTAACAGAAAGAAATTAATATTAAAAAGTTGTTCAGGTCACTATTAGTTCCTAGTGGTCTCTGTTTTGTTTAGTTTCGTTTCCAAGCAGCGTTTGTTAGAGGAAAAACACTGTTATTGTCTTTTTCAAAATTAAGTACTGCAGCTGCTAATGCAAACTCTAATTAAGTGCACAAGTCTGAATTTGATATTTGCTAGTGTGTCATGTCATTCTTAACTCAAACTGTAAGACAGACTCCAACCTGACACCTTCGGATCTTTCATATTGCGTTCTTCCCACTGCACAAACTTCTCTGTCATCAAAAACACGCAGAGGGGCTGCGGTGTGTGCAGGTAGGCAATGTAGTGGATGAAAATATAACAAGCTTTTATTAACCACTGTTAGCATTAGCCTGAATCTTTTGTTAGTTGGGAGTTAATTGCCAAAAGGTTTTATGGTTTATCTAATTGGCTCAGTCGCCCTTCTACGCCATGAACCCTACCAGACTGCCAGAGTGCCCTGAACTCAAACAGAGGGTAAGAACCCATCAGTTATTTAGTATGTGTTAGAAGCATGCATTTTCTTTTCACTCCATGTGAAAATAGTTAACCACAAGGAAAGAGTCCCACCCCTCCACTTTGCGAAATGGTGAAATTAAGTTTTCCGTACAGCTACCATGGGACTGCAGTAAATTACCCTGGTAACAGAGTTTACATTGATTCTGAAAAAAGCACTTGTCCATATGTAACAACGATAACCTTTTAGAAGGTTTGGAAAACAAATCTGACACCCCATTAAAAGGCAAATGATTTTTTCTCCACACAAGAAAAAGAAACTTTTAAGACATAGAAGGCTATTAATAAATAATGGGGCTTTTTTATAGGAAAGGCTGACATGAAAGCTTAAGCTGTAAACTGTATCAGAGGCAGTATTTTGACTTGTGTGGTTTATTTGTCAAAGCAGTGAGATGGATCTCATTTTTATTAGCTGCACAAAAGATATTTTATTGAATGTCACATTGTAATTTGATTTTAAAAGGAATAGAAAAAATTACATTTTCTCAGATACGTAATACTGCAAAAACATGATAGTCATACTAACCACTAACCACAATGAGGGGTAATATAAACCCTCCAAAATATACACTAGTGCCTTACCAATGCAAATGTATGTTTTCAGATTTCATGTACCAGCATGTTTTTCCTGAATCCAGTTTCATTTACAACTGTCAGAATATCACATAAAAAAGCAAGTTATTAAATTATGTATGTAATCAACTAACATAAGAGTTAGATTTGAGGTGAAGGACAGCTTTTAATATTTTAAAATTTGTCTTCCAGTTCATTCACTTAGTTCATCTCTTTATGAGGAAAAGATCATAGCTGAATTCAGTAAAGAGCAGTGATCTCTACCTACATAAAATGAAGAACGGAAATAAAGAAGCCTAACATAATTTTAAAATGACCTATATAGATTTTGTTCTTTTCCCCTTTGCTCTTGACTTCCAGAAAGTTTTTTACCCTCTCCTTGATTTACTTCCATGTCCATGCTTTTGTACAACTGGCCAAGGTGGCAAGGGATTTGAATACCTGAAGAAGAAAAGATGCACCACTTCTGGTGCCAGACTTGTCAAAGACAGTATTATCACAGAATGGCTTGGGTTGGAAGGGATCTAGAAAACTGTTAAGTTTCAACTATTGTCTGTGTGGGCAACCTGGCCTCAGTCTCAGGATAAGAGTGTTACAGTGGAGTGCTCAACTCCTTCCCCCCAAAGTCCCTCCACTATAACTCTCAGACATGGATGGTGATACTGTGCTGAATATGTGCCAATTAAATGTGTTATTAGAATTCACAGGCAACCATTATCCATGACCACTTTAACTGATCAACCTTATGCAGTTTCCCAAAAAGAAACACACCATCCAAGGGCAGGGTCCTAACAGCAGGGATGCATATTTTAATTGCTTATATTTGCATTAGCACTAAGTTACTGAACTCTTATATTTAAATCAGTTAGATCCTCACTTTCTGTTATAATTTGGCAGCACCCAGAGAGCAGTTTCACAGCTTCTTGATTTCTATAAGCAAAATAGAGGGAAAACAGGGAAAAAGGATAGCACTTGGAAAAGATCACCTTGAAAAATATAAATAAGAAGATGCAAACCCTGAAAACTCACTGTTTATGCCACTAAAGTTGTCACAACCCCCTGGACCATAAGCAGTCCTACATATCTTGCAAGAGTCTCTATCTCCTCAGCTAGGAGGAGGCTGCAATTCATCAACCAGTCCTTCAAGGCTCAGTACCCAGTAGTGTCAGTCTTTGGGTAATCAACACCCTAAGCACTTCACAAACATTTATCAATACATAGCCCTCATCAGGAGCAGCCTAAAACCCGGAGGGAAACATGCAAGGAATATAAATGTTACTCCACCCCATTAGGTGGTATTTAAAAACAGCTGAGGAAATTTCAGGGAAAAATCCTATCCACTTGCAACAGATACTTTGCTATTAAAATATATGAGATCAAAAACAGTTAGGGCGCTTTTTTTTTTTTTTTTTTTTTTTTGGTCATCACAGTATTTAATTTTCAGGCCCCAGCTCCAGGGATGGGATGTAGAACACATGAATGCAACCACAGGTCCTATAGGCAGTCTGCTGTGTTCTGCTGTGTAAAGGTCACATATGGATATCATAGCGCACACCGGTGTTTTTTAATCTCTAGAGAAGCTCACTAATACTTCAGTACAAACATACTCTGTCTCACAAGTTTTCTCAGGCCATGGATGGTGATTGTTTTCCTCAGCTACATAGTTTGGTGATGGGGGTATTTTTCTGGGAAGTAGATGCTCCCAGAGGCGGAGGACAAGGTTAATCCAGCATTGTTGGTTCTCACTTAAACACCATTTCAAAATCAGCTCGCTTCCATTTCCTCTTCCAGGTGGTTTTGGAAATAAACCTAGAGCTTCCACTGACTTGTGTCAGCTAAGTCCAGGACAGCTAAAAGACAGCTGACAGATAGGTCAGTGCTACAGAGAACTAGGGAGACTGGGAAATGGCAGTTTCTGCCTGCTAATCAGGGTGAAATGGAAGCATGATATTAAATGATAAGCCTGACAAGGGCATGAAAGGTCTGAACATGCAAAGAGACACAACTCTGGGCTCTGGGAACCACTCCTATTAAACAGGCAAGTTTGCAGATGGTTCTGAAACTAGGCAGAATTATGTGTTTGTGTGTTCTGAAAAATCCTTATGTTCTGCCTGAATTGTCTAATCAAGCTCTGTATGTTTTGCTAAAGCCCTATAAATTTATGGAGGTGAAATCAGAAACTATGAATGGAAATTCAGTAAAGTGCAACGTGCAGATGCCTTCATAAGGGGTGGGAGAGATTTAGAACATGAACCTCAATGTCAGCTTCCAGCATCCTCAATAATACTAAGAAATGTTCTCATTTCATAGGTGCTACAGTCAATCTTTAATTTACAGAATGTATAAACATAGCGTAGAATATCCATTTTTTCTTTTCTGGGAGAGCTTAGTCCCTGCAGATGCCTGCATGCCTCCATCACACACATACGCTAACACGAAAGGCTGGAATAATGTGCATGGCATTTTTATTTCCTGAATGGTTTTGTGGTAATACCAAATACTCCTACAGCTACCATATGTCTGACTTTTCCTAGCCAGTCACACTGTTCAGATGACAGCACTACATCTCCATTACAGACTAAGTGTGTATTCTGCAGGCAGACTCCAGATCAGATTCGGGTTACCGTAGAGAGCAACACAAGCATATCCCACGCTACAATCTTTTGTGAGCAGGGCCTCTCAGAAGAGTCAGCTTGGAGCCTCTCTATACCCTCACCTTCTTAATCTTTTTTGCTCAAAACATTATTTTGCTATTCAGCTTCCAAGGTAACTTTACCCCTGCCAATCTTGTTAGCAGCTGCTTCATGTGATCATTAACATACTCCATTCAGCAATTATATACTAATGGTACTGGGCACCAGTGCCCCCAGCAAATTTTGCCAGGAAGAGAACAAATGTGTCCTATGTCCTGGATGCCTCCATTGGAGTGTGCAGTGATGCTCCCTGCAACCTCCTTATCTCTTCCTGACCCATTTCTCGAGCAGATTGTGCATGTTCAGTCTTATTTCAGATGCAGCACAGGTTGTGTGTGCTTGTCCTTGAGGTTGGGCTGACAAGCTAGAGACTGGCAAAAACAAATATTACACTGACAAACCAGAGAAGCTGTGGATGCTCCATCCCTGGAAGTATTTGAGGTTAGGCTGAATGGGGCCCAGGGTAGCCATGATCCAGTGGATGACAACTCTGCCCATGGCAGGAGTTTGGAACTGGATGCTCTTTGAGTTCCTCTCCAACCCAAGCCATTCTACAGATATCAATCTGTAGATCCAATAGCCATCAACAATAGAATGTTTCTTAGCACACAACCAAGCTTCAGGGTTTGGCCTATCCATCTCAGTAATTTCTTCCATTTCTGTACAGAATGGTAATAAAGAAATTTTCCTCTTACTCACATCGTTGTAGTGAGGGATAAGAATCGTTTAAAAGCAATTTAATATACTTTTAGAGATAGCATCATAAAAATATAGTGAAGGCTAATGATGTCTTTGACATTTTTAAGTCTAAGTACTTCTGTTTATTAATATAAAAGTAAAATAAGCTTCAGATTTTAAAATACTGCAGATGGTTACTAGCAAGTCAACATCCAAGTATTTATTAGATTTACAAGGATGTTGACTTTAAAGAATTCAACCCAGATTTCATCTATTAATATTACATTGTGCCAATCTTGCAGTAGTCGGTATGTTATGAAGAAATCATCAGAAGGGTGTGGTAGTTCTCTGCAAAAGCTGAAAACAACATCATAGATACAAACATGATATTGCCTATTGCTCACCCTGCTTTCATTTCCCCAACCTTTTCTTGACCCGGGATTCACGTTCAACAAAAGGAAAACACAAGGACAGGAATGCCTGCCATAGAGATATTTATACTGGAACAGTATTTGTCAGCTTCCTTCTAAGTACTGGTGTGGTATAGTTCATTTGAATTATTTGACATATCTTCTCAAAAATGAGACAAACTCATTTTAGAAAATCTGACAAGCTCAGATGCAGACCCCTTATTCAGGCAGATGAATCCTGTCTTTTATCTGTTCTACATAAACTCAGCTTTTGAGAGACCACACCTGAAGTACTGTATTCAGTTTTGGGCCTCTAACTACAAAAGAGGCACTGAAGCTCTGGAGCATGTCCAAAGAAGGACAGCAAAGCCATGAGGGGTCTGGAGCACAGGTCTTATAGGGAGTGGCTGAGGGAACTGGGATTGTTCAGTCTGAGGAAGAGGAGGCTCAGGGGAGACCTTACTCTTCTCTACAGCAACATGAAAAGAGGCTGTCAAGGTGAGAGTTCTAGGTAACAGCAATAGGACGAGACAGAATGGCTTCTAGTTGCACTAGAGGAGGTTCAGGTTGAATGTTAGGAATAATTTATTCTCCGAAAGAGTAGTGAGGCAGTGTCACAGGCTGCCGAGGCAGGTCATGGAGTTGCCATCCCTGGAGGTATTCAAGTTCTCTGTGGATGTGGCACTGAGGAACATGGTCAGTGGGCATGGTGGGGATGAGTTGATGAGTTGACTAGATGATCTGAAAGTTCTTTTCCAACCCTAACAAATCTGTGATTCTATGTCTCTTTGGCTACAAAATCAGTACAGGGAGAGAGAAAGAAGAAAGTTACTCCTCCACATTTGTAAAGGGAGATATAGTGTCTCAAGAGGAAAAGGTGACCACCTTCAAGATGGTGCAGGTGGACGATCCCCAGTCCTCACCCACCAAAGGCATACTGTCTGGGAAAGGATGCCATGGCCCTGCCTATGCTATCAGGGCCAGAACGGGCACTGGCTTCCCACCAAGTCTTCCCTAAGGACATGGAGTGAAGCTGCTTGTGGTTCACAGCACTGGGGAATCACATCCCCCCACTCATGCAGGGCACTGCTGCCTTCTCTCGCCTGCCTCTGTAAAAGCTCACTTTATTAGTAATTTCCTTAAACTTTTTGAAGTAAGAACTGCCTCACCGCATTATCCGTGAAACTGAAATTCACATTATCAGAATTGTGTTGTTTATTATTCCTTTACCCCACTAAGTACATGCAGATTATATTTTTACTAATTACCAGAGATTTGATGGGAATTTAGCTGATTTTCTGAAAGTTACCTTTCATTAAGCTGGAGCATATCACTTTCAGAAATGAAGTGGTATTCTTCTGTCATGCGAGCGCTATTAAAAATGCCCCCTTTTGATGTGCAAACCCTTTAAATCTCCCCATATATGAAAGCCGTCTGGCTCTAAGGCAGGGGTTCTTATTTGTTTTTTTTACAACCTAGCAGAGAATAAAACTAATAAGTATTTCTCATTCTTTAAAGATTGATTTATTATCATTCCAAAAACATACCTTTTCATTTGGAAAGTCATTTGCTCACTTATGATTGCATATAAACAGCTGCTAAGGGTCAGCATGGGCCTTGGTGCTTGTTATTGCTTGCACTCCTTATGATTTTAGCTCAGCATAACTAGCAGTGGTGTCCTGGGATTCCAGAGTCTGTACTGATTACCAACAAAAGCCTCTTTAAGATCAGCAGAAGCAGTCTGGGGACTAATGGTGCCAAGGCAGACTGAGGCACTGGAGCAATGCCCGAGGTCATAAAATGAGCAATGACAATTGCCCTGTCCTTGCTGATTTTATCAGTCTGAGAGTTTTTTAGTATCACACAGAAGACAAAAGGAACCTTTAGTCCTGAATGATATTATCAGCTCACAAGAGTAGTTCAGGGCTTGGTTTTGGATTTTGTTTTCTGTTTTGCTTTGTTGCTGGTTGCTTATTGTGTTTAAAAAGGTAATTTATCTTAGTTATCATAAATATAACAGCTTTACACTGGGGACAGCTTCTTTCTCCAGATAATTTCTTAATATGTTTATTTTGGAGGAAAAAAAAGAAGTGCTACTATCCTATATGTATTTATATATGTTGTAAAGTGTATATTATTCTTACGTATGTATAGTTAAGCTACATGTCACATTCACTTCATCATGAGAGTTTTCTTTCTGGATAAGGTTAAAATGAAAATGATCTGTGACTACCTCATCTCTCACTCCACATGAACACATCTGAAAACCAATGTCTGACTGGCACTCAGTGTAAAATGCACAGGGATCAAACTGAAGGAGTATTCAGGCTCCTTGAGCTGTGATCATCTGAATGAGGAAGATTTCAAAGCATCGTGGGAATTCCCCAGAAGTTACACCAGAGACGAATTTGGCCTTTAGAAAGAGATTTTATACATCTCATTCACACACAGCAAAATGTTTCATCACAAGCAGAGGCACTTTTTTAAAGAGTCTTAAAATTAATCCCAAATGAGGAAGCCTCTCTCCAAATGAGTGAAACTTGGCAGATCTACAAATTCAAACTGAGATGCATTAGCAAATCTTGTGTAGGGAAATTTCTATAATATCTGCCCAGGCTGTACCTGGTTCAAATCATGGTTAGCATTCATATTTCTAGTGATTTAAATACATCACAGAAATAAAGCATGCCAATGAGCTATTCAGACTCACGTTGCTCTGAAGCTTCCAGTAAGAGCCATATTCCAAGTGCATTCAGCTTCTGGGGGGAATCTTCAAGTTCTTTCAGGCCCAATTTTGCTAAGGTGCTGGGACACTAAAATTACATTGTTTCTAGATAAGACATGAGTGCCAAAATCTCTTGACCTTTTAAAAAAAAATGAAATAAAACAAAACAAACAAAATCCCAAAAGCAGTTTTAAGGTTCTACAACAGCTTTTCTTTCTTTTTTTTTTTTCTTTTTTTTTCTTTTTTTTTTTTTTTCTTCATATTAAGATCTCATTCGAAGAGCAAGATCCTAGGATAATCAAAATAAAGGCCTGGGCCTGTAAGTCTGTAATTGCTTTGCAGATCGTTTATATTTTTCATGCATGATTTTAATGATATCTTGCACAAATCATCACTAATGGCATTCCAGAGCTCAAATGGGAAGAACACAAATGCTGTGGTATTATTCATTTCTGGCAGTAGGCAAATCTTAAATAAACATCCAGACGATAACATAAGCAGAGTGGAAAATGGCATTTGTACTCCTTCACCCATCTCTCTTGCTCATCTCTAAGTATCCATGCAAGGTGCTGTTCTGATTTTACCTGGCAGCAGCTCAGCACCACACAGTTGTTCACCCATTCCTCCTTCACAGTGGAATGGGGAAGAGCATCAGAAAAAAAAGAAAAAAGCAAAGTAGAACTTGTGGGTTGAGATAAAAAAACTAGTTACTAAGATAGAGAAAAGGAAGAGAAAAGGAAAATAATAATAGTAATGATCATAATATATATATAAATACACAAAGCAAAGTAATGTACAACATAACTGCTCACCATCCACTAACCAATGCCCAAAGAGTTCCCAAGCAATGACTTCCCGTCAGCTTCATCCCCAAAGTTTTAAAAGTTTTCTTGCATGCTGTCATGTGGTATGGAATATCCCTTTGGCCAGTTTAGGGCTGCTGTCCTGGTTCTGTCCCTTCCCAGCTCCTTGTGTTCCTGCAGTCCCCCTCACTGGCCCTTTGGTTTTGTGCAGCACTGCTCAGCAATAACTAAAACATGGATGTGTTATCAATCTTGTTTTTATCCTAAATCCAAAACAAACATCATACCAGATGCTACGAAGAAAATAAACTCTGTTCCAGCTGAAACCAGGACAGGTATCTAAGAGGGTGTTACTGTGGAGTCTCATTTCAGGTGATGAAGTAGACAGAAGTAGTTAGCACCTTACTCAGCAAGGCCACTATGGCAGAAGTAAAATGGCAAAAGAATGGAATAATAAAAGTGGTACAAGAGGAAGACTAGAATAAAAAAATAATTTCCACTACATACATATCCCTGCTTTCTAAGAAAGCAAAATAAATGTACATTGCAGCAAAATGCCCAACTGCTTGCACAGATCTCCACACAGAAGACTGAATGTCTCTCTTCAAACTTCTCATGTTTAGGAAGAAATGAGGAACAAATTCTTTACTTTGAGGGTGGTGAGTCACTGGAACAGATTGCCCAAAGGTGTTGTGGATGCCCCCACCCTGGGAGTATTTAAGGCCAGGACAGATGGGGATTTGAGCAACCTGGACCAGTGGAAGGTGTCCATACCTATAGCAGGGAGTTTGGAACTAGATGATCCTCAGTGTCCCTCCCAACCCTAACCATTTTATGATTCTATGATTCTCTGTTTAAGTAGGCAGATGGATAAGCCTTTTATACTATATAAAACACTCACCAGCAACTTATGAAAGAATTTTAAATTAGAAGAGAGAAATATCTGATCATGAAGAAAGCTTGGAGAAAGGGAGTTACAAAATTTGATCTGAGTGCCAAGCTTATGGCCTTCCTGTCTTTCCTACTTCCAGTCTATCATGCATCAATACCCTCTGCACTTTGTAGACAGACAGTGAGTAGCATTAGTCAGATAAATGGAAGAGAGGTTTCTTTTTCCCCGTTTATCCACTACCACCTTTGTTATCTTTAAGAACCCAATCCACTCCTATTGCTTGACCTAAAGAACAATAATGTTTCTGGTAGAATTGGGATGAGAGGAGAGTGCAAAAACCAGAACAGGGAGTTGCATTGTCCCCCAGAGCACACCTATTACATGTTCACAGCTTGCTCTCTGCAGCAGGTAGCATCACTGAAAAAGCTGCAATACTGAAACACACTCTTCAAGGGAGAAATTTTTGCTGGACAGTTCCCTAATGATATTTCCAGAGAGCCTAGGGGATGATCAGTCCATTATCTGTGACAACTTTTGAGGTTCACTGTGATTCAAACAGAATCCTTTAAACAAATGTACAAAGTACAACTGTGCTGCATGTGGATGCTGAAAGATAGCACAGCTCAGATTTCCATACCCTCTGAACAAAAAGCAGTTGATAAAAACCAAGGAAAACTTGAGAACCCATGAGTTCTGTTTGTTGCTCAGGGCTAAAATACATCTATGTCCCATAGACTCTGTGATACTACACTTGTAGCACTCTGCTGGGAATAAACTGGCTAATGCTAAATTATTAAGTGTTAGTAAATTCTGAGTCTTGCTATGCAGACGTTACACCACACTGACATTATAACTCCCATTATATTAGCAGTACGCAGAGGACTAAGGAGAATCTCCATCCTTTACTGGATGTGGCAGGGAACATGACGGCTGAGGATAAGAAAAAGGGTGAAGTTCTCAATACCTTCTTTACTTCTGTCATTAATAGTCAAACCAGTTATTTTCAGGGTACTCTACCCCCTGGCCTGGAAGTCTCAGATGGGGAGCAGAATAACCCCACACAATTTAGGTGGAAACTTTTAAGAGATCTACTACTACGTTTGGACTACCACAAGCCTATGGGGCCAGATTGGATCCACCCAGGGGTAAGGGAGTTGGCAGATGTGATTGCTGAACCACTTTCCATCATCTATCAGCACTTCTGGTTAACTGGAGAGGTTCCAAAGAATTGGAGGCTTACCAACGTAACTCCCGTCTATAAGAAGGGCCATAAGAAGAATTCAGGTAACTATAGGCCCATCAGCCTGACCTCTGTGCCAGGAAAGGTTATGGATCAGATCATTTTGAGGGAAATAACACAACATGTGCAGGACAACTAGGGGGTCAGGCCCATCCAGAATGGGTTTGTGAAAGGCACTGTATGATTAAGTGACTCACCTGGTGAACAAGGAAAAGGCTGTTGACATAGTTTATGTAGACTTCAGCAAAGCCTTTGACACCGTCTCTTACAGTATTCTCCTGGAGAAGCTTGCATCCCGTGGCATGGACAGGTATACTCTTTGGGTCAAGTTCTGGTTGCATGAACAGGCCCAGACAGTGGTGGTGAATTAAGTTAAATCCACCTGTCAAAAGTGGTGTTTCCCAAGGATCGATACTGGGGTCTATCCTGTTTACTATCCTTATTGATGACTTGGATGATACTGAGTGCACCTGCAACAAGTCTGCAAATGACATCAAGTTGGCAGGAAGTGTTGATCTGCCTGGGAGTAGAAAGAGGGATCTGGACAGGCTGAATAGCTGGGCTGAGGCCAGTGGGGTGAAGTTCAGCAAGACCAAGTGCCATGTCCTGCACTTTGGCCACAATAACCCCAGAAAATGCTACAGGCTTGGGGCAGAGTGTCTGGTAGATTTTGTAGAAGAAACAGACTTGGGCGTATTGGTCAACACTTGACTGAACATGATCCAGGAGCATGCCCAGAAGGCCAAGAAGGACAATTGGCATCCTGGATTGTATCAGAAATAGTACTGCCAGCAGAAGCAGGGAAGCGATCATTCTCCTGCACACAGCACCGTTGAGGCCGTCCCTCGAGTGTTGTGTTCAGTTTTGATCCCTTCAGTACAATAAAGTCTTTGAGGCCCTGGAACATGTTCAAAGAAGGGCAACAAAGCGGCTGAAGGGTCTGCAGCACAGGTCTTATGGGGGGTGACTGAGGGAATTGGGACTGTTCAATCTGTAGAAGAGGAGGCTCAGGGCACAATATATCACTCTCTATAACAACCTGAAGGGAGGATGTGGTGAGGTGGGAGTTGGTCTGGAGATTGGTCTCTTCGCCCATGTAACTAGCGACAGGATGACAGAATGGCATCAAACTGCACCAGGGGAGATTCACGTTGGACGTTAGGAACATCTCCTCTGAAGGAGTAGTCAGGTGCTGGATTGGGCTGCCTGGAGAGGTGGTAGAGTCACTAACCCTGGAGGTATTCAAGAAACATTTGGATATTGTGCTGAGGGACATGAATTAGTGGGAAATATTGGTGATAGGTGGACAGTTGGATTGGATCATCTTGGAGGTCTTTTCCAAAACTGATGATTCTATGATTCTATCATTATCTATATTTCAGCTTTCTAAATGACCGTTCTATTGGTTGTATGTCTCATTTTTATTTCCTTCAGAAAGGGACTGCTAGAGATATATGGGAAAGAATTGGTGAGCACCTGGTTTGATTTTGGTGCGGAGTCAGGACAACGCACACAGGGACTTCCAGTTTGGTAAGACATATCCCTAGACACTTTTGTATATGCGCCCATGTCACAGTCCCAGACAAAATCAGTCTATTTATCAACATGAGAAGTTATATATATATATATGAATACATCTTATGATATGCTTCTTTACTTACATGTAATTTCATTTATTTCTTTTTAAAAAATAAAAATTATGGCAAATTTAAACATAAGATACAGGTTGATTATTTTGAGAAAAAGAATAAGCTGAATATAAAAAAGTCTGTTTTACTCAGAGTTCCTAATAATCCAGAATCTTCAACCTATTTCCAAAGCTATTCAAACTACCTTTATCTTTTGCTTTTTTTTTTTTTTTTTTAACTCAGAAGCCACAAGGATACAGTTTCAGATGTAGTTTGTTTTGTAATATCCCTCTTTTTAACACTTAGTGCTACTCGAAAGTTGTGTCTAAATATGACAACACGCTGACCTACTTCCCTGTAAACAACGATAAACAATAAATACTGGTGAATGAGAAGGAAAATATCAAGTAATGCAGTCGTATGCAGGATTTCCATCACATTTTTTTTGCAGGAAATAGAAAACTGGAAATGCCATGAAAGTGTTTCAGCCTTGGAAACACTTCTGTAAGAACCTGAGGAGTAGCTATTGGTTTCAGCCAGATGTGCAAGTTCTAAATGATGATGTTTATAAATGCTACCACTATCAGTTCACACTGCCAACATCAAGAGATGCTTTTCAAAAACAAAGCAACATACTTGCAAAAACATTTTGTGCCTAGTGCAGTTATGCAAAAGCAGTGAAGGATCTTAGGGCATGAATCAGCAGGAAGCTGATTGATGAATTAGTTAAAGTTAATGGCAAGCAGTATAGATCTGTCCAAAATAGGTGGCGTCTTATTTCTAGGAGTCTAGATGGATCAGATTCTTTTTCTAATTCTGCCTTCTCTAACTGAGCTCTTAATAATGAACTGGCTAATATAACCCAACAAAAAGTACCTACTGTACTAATGCTGTAATTAATTAGAAATTAAGATGCAAAGTGCACACTTCATATCAGTTAAAACACTCATCTCACTCTGCCCTCAGAGTGGGGCAGACAGAAAGGGCATTTTGGCGAAATGTCATAGGAAATAGAATAAAGTCTATATGTTTATGAATAGCTCACTAAATTCCAAAAATTTCAGCAGATTCGTAGTTTGCATTTATTGCAGTTTGTAAAATCTCAGTGATCACAAAGGAAGCTGCCAATTTCTTATGTGTATGTAGGTCTCTGAAAGTAATGCTTCCTTTTTATTTTCATGGAAACTTATACAGAAACAAACTGCACAATAACACTATTTGATAGAGAAAATTCTTGCTATAAAACAGTATTTTTCAATATAGTTACCACCATTAGCTGTACATTTTCACCAATGATGATCAAGACTCTGCGTGCTACACCTGCCAAAATCTGTCTGGAATGTCATTCATATTTCACAGTGTTGTTGCCACTGCTGAAATTCACCCACTGCCTCACTGTGCTCACATCCACTGTTTATTCTCTGTAATTTTTCCGCAAGTACCGATGAATATCAGTGGGTGTGATGTTTTCCACATGGAGGAATTCAATTACACAACTTTGCTTCATTCTGACACTTTCATGTCAGACACCATTTTGTTAGACTGCCCCTCTGCTGTCATCTGCCACAAAGCAACAAAATGTAATGGGATTGTAGTGGGTTGGTGGTAAGGTTCAGTCTCTACTGCCATGCCACCAACATCCACCTCTGATGGCATGGGCCAACATAATAAAATAGAAGGTATTAGTTTCAGAGCAGGCCTCATATGCACCCAGTGATAATTCCTAACAGAAATATAGAAGAGATTGAAAGATTCTATGTATACTGTGTATGAATACTGGAATGTTCCTGTTGTTATTTAGGCAGCAGTTAGTGTACATAGACATAGTTGTGACTAGCCGTACCTGCTTGTACTGGAGAAAAGAATATAAATAAAAGTATTCCCTACACAGATAGATCATGGCTCTGACATTTGACCCATATGTCATGTGCAAGGGAAGTCTCTCACATGGTGCTGTTTGACTTCTGCTTTCCAGAGAGTTTAATCCTACAAGAGGGACCTCATATTTAACAAGTATAATCTTGGAATTGGAGTTCTCATGAGATTCAAGCTCTAATTTGATAGTCAAAAGAGTTTTTAAGAGTATTTCTGCTTTTCCTAGTGCAAATGTAAGAGAGGGATAAGTGGGCTGCTACAGGAATCTGAAGCCGCATTATGTTTATGGTAGGCAGTTGAACTGGGTAATGACAGTGAAATGGGTGAACAGAAGCAAAGAGCAGAGCAGCCTACTGGCTGTGGAGATGTTTAGTAGACAAAGACATGATGCAGCAATAAAACCTCTAAGTCCAAAGTCTCTTCTCTGTTAGTGACACTGTGAGGAAAGTAGCAGGGAGTACTGGAAGTCTTTGACACCACGTCAAATAAATTTCTGTAACGCCTGTTTTAAAATAGAAACTCATCTGAAAAAAAAATGACAGGCAATTCAGGCAAACAAGATGATCTCCACAGCATGACGGGCTCATTTTGGGTCACAAGTTAATCTTCAAATAATAACCTAGGCCAGAAATCCTAATAGTTACATCCAGCTAATCAACAAACAATAATTGGTGGAATACTGATAAAGTGATGCCTGACCTATGTGGCTGTTTCAGGTGTATGTAAAATGTTTATCATGTAGAATGACGATTAACAGAAAAGCTGAGTTATTCAATCCGAAAGACAGGGCAGAGTGATCTACAGTATCAGGTAGTAAGTGTGAGAAAGACACTATGGGTCCCAAGCCTCCTTCTTCTGTTTGAACACGTGTGTGCCACTCCATCTTCTCTCCTGTCCTATGTCCAGTCTGTCCGGTGAGACAGTGAAGCTCTAGCACAGGAATTCTGGGTCTTTGTAATGTAGTCTGTTGAAAAAATTCTGGTTTTTAAAAGATAAATTCCCATAAAATTTCTATTACTAGCTGTGTACTAAATATTCATAAAATTAAATGTATACATATTGCCTTTTTTCTCTGTATTTAATGGACTTCATTATTGGACCAAATACAGAGTAGAGCTGTCACCAAATTTGGGGCTACCTATATTTTAAGTACACACATTCCTTGACTAATAACCTGGTCACTATGCACTGTGCTATTGGATTCAGAGTTGGCAGCAACCCATTGCAAACCAAGCAATGTGAGGCATGTGAGTAATTCATTAGAATAATCCCTCTGAATTGCAGTAAAGACTGCCTCTGTTTACCTCTCCTGGAACAGCTGTAGTGTACACAAGGTGCTGTTGACATTTCTCAAAACCAATTATTCATTTGTTAACAATTCAACTATTTTTTCCCTCATGCCACCTTTTTAAGGTCATACCTTTCATGTAGATACTTAAAAGCACTGCAGTAAGACCTACACATAAACCTTATTACTGTAAAATGCATTAAATTGTATGTGGCATCTAATCACAGTATAAAAAGAAGATTTGATTGAATATTACCACTGAAGAAAGTTCTGTTTTAACTCCTTTTGAGTATTTGCATATGAAACCCTCTCTCCAATTACTATTTATCTTAGTCTTCATTTTGGTCATACACAATGTCATAAGTGTAAGCTGAAAGTTCAATATTTTTACAAATTACAAATGCATGCCAGAAGTTAAGGAATTTCAATCAAAAATATTAGAGAGAGTTATTTTCTATTAGGTCAGCAAACTCATCTGTGCTGCCAAAACCAAAAGATGTTTCTTACAATGCGGTTTCCAGTGTTTTATCTTGGCTGTGATTCCAATTGCTCAAGTCAGAAATGTTTTTATATAATTTTGGGGTTGTTTTTTTTGTTTGTTTGGTTTTTTTTTTTTGTTTTTTCTTTTTGTATGAAAAGTTGATGAATCTGATGGGGAGAAATATCTCAGAGTTGGCGTAGGTGTCACAACCAAAGCTATTCTGAATATCACAGAAGTCTATGACCACATGCAAAATATGGACAAGTAAGTACTTCCTTACTACTTGAAGTTTATCACAGGAGCTGGCATGGGAGAGGCTGTGAGAGTCTTATTTTTGTATGACTTTTCTAATCCAAACTGTTATAAAATAATTCTAACATTTGTTGGGCATTATGCATTAAGCGTCCAAAAAAAAGACAGATGGGTGAGATAATGTAGTGGCATCTTCCTAACTATCACCTGTACAGAGAATGAAAGTTTTCTAATTTTACTACAGACAGACAGACACCTGAGCTCCTGTGGAGTGAATCCTACACAAGTCCCCTTGCTGGAATATAGCAATGAATAATGCAGAAAGTAGAATGGAACAAAACAGAATAGCTAAATGTAGCTGTAACACAGAAGTCTGCAACTCAATTCAGAATGATTTGGTGGAGGACTATGTGCTATTAAGTGAGCCCTGCAATGTGTATCTCAGCAACATCAACACTAAAGCAGTAATCAATTAGATATAAATAAGGAGATGTCACTACTATAAAACACAGTAGATCTTTTTAGAATTAAAATTAAATCACATGTGAGGTTTGACTAAGTTCTAAGTTCTGGTTTTATTTTTCTTTTGTAGTCTTTACTGAATCAAAAGTACGATGAAAGTTTAAGGCTGGCTATGTTATTTCTGGTTGAGAGTAAGAGAAGAAGAGAATTTATTCTCAGGAAGTATCTAGTGGACTACGTAGTGAAAGAGGTTAGAATAGTTCGAATAAACTCCACATAAACATGTGGAACCAGATTCATGGGATATTCTAGCTGCCTTGGAGCAACCAAGTGACACAAAGCAGCAATAAAACCCACTTTACTGGCTAGTTAAGTCAAGTTTACAGTTGTTTTGCATCCTCAGAACAGCTTAAAGCAGTGGGTATGTACCAGTGGGACTCACCTCGAATTTGTAGGCTTTGAGCTGCATGACAATCTAAGTCCAAAATATATTTTTTTTATCTGGTAGGATCATTCCTACCAGACATAACATCATTACTCAACACATTTCTGTTCATTCTCACCTCTGTGTACAATGCTGTTGTGATCATATAATTAGGAACTGAAGGTATTTTCAGTGCATTAACTATTTTTGAATCCTAAGTTTTTTTAAAAAAAATAGCCTTCAATCCTTCAATAGATTCAGGTAAGCATTGTGTAAAGAAATGCTGCATTTTCTTTCTAATTAATCTATTTTCCAGGATGCACACTCTATTGTATCACATGTAATTTGGTATTGGCAATGCTAATAACAGGCTATATGTTTTTAGTGGGTTTTGCAAAGCCTCAGGCTAAACGCTAGCCCAGCCTGCTCTCTCTAATTTTTTCTTGACAAGCCTACAATTTTGTTTGCCTTGGTTCAGTTGTAACACCAATTTTTCTAATTTACCAGTTATCTTATGACTAAATAGTTTTACTTCTGTTTATCTTTTTATGATAACATCCTGATGTTATGACTCTAACACATAATGATGCAGTGCAGAGAAATTCAGGCCTAGCACAGAAATGGAGAGATAGGACATGGTACAGAGGAATACTTGCATGGGATGATAAGAGATGAGGCACAGATGTGACACTAGAGACCTAAAGCTATAAGCAAATTACTCTCTCTGTAAGGAGAGAGTGAAGATGTAAATGCATGTTAGCAGGCATAAAAAAGAACATCGAGTGCAAGAGTACTTAAGAAGAAATCATGAACAGAACATTATATTCCTCTCTGTGAAAGATTCCAAGTGCTGATAACTTCACATTGTATCAGCACCAGAATGAAGCCTCTCGGCTTAGAGCCCAGGTGAGCAGAGAAATATCGAGCACTAAGAAAAAGGATAGAAAATGTGTGTATAAAAATTTTTATCATGCTATTTCTTTAATGAGGCTTTCCGAACAGCATTTTTTTCCAGATTAATTGTATTTGTATAACAAATAACAACCATGCCAACATCTACCAACTCCCAGGATTTTGCAGAAATGCATTTTAGAATGTTCATGAAGACATTGAATATTATAATGAAGAGTGCCATGAGTGCCATTAACAGAATGCAGTGGGGGGGAGATGGGAAGGATCAAGTGAAAAACTGTGAGAAAATTAATAACTCTGTACTTAGAACAGGGCTTCTATTTTGTTCGATAAAAAAGGTTTGGGTATCCATAATACGTGTAAAAAGTAGAGCGGTCATGAAGGATCTGTCAGTGGTTCATTAGGTGAAGTAGGACTCTGTGGAACTGTATCACAATGCTGTTGTACAATATTTCCTGGATTTTCTGTGCTCCACTTAGCAACCTTAATATTCTTTTAACCCCAGGTATTTAGTATAAAGCATACACAATATCTGTTTTCTCATTAGAATTTTCTCCCTTTCTGCCTGTCCATTAATAGGGATGGATGGAGCAATTAAAACACAACTTCACTTCAGAGCATACTGCAAAACCCAAGAGAAGCTTCTGCCTCTCAGAGTGCCAGAGGGCATAGCTGGCAGCATCTGTGCCATTTCTTCCAAAAGTCTTATATATATTTATGTACATACTTTTCTGCAACTGAACATTTCAGATGGATACTCAACATGAAGCAGAAGCGATGACCTGATTTCTTCTCAATCGCCTTTAGTGTTTGTTAGTACATTTAGGATGTAGCCAAAATAGAATTTGCAAAGGGAAGTGGAGATAAAAGGAGACAGATTCCTTAATCTCCACAACCCTAATTTATCTATAACAAAATATCCCACTATGTTGCACACATTAAATCTGCACTTGAGTTTTATCCAATGCTATGTTCCCATCTCTCAGACAATTTTCACTATTTCTTTTCTTCTCTCTCATTGCCATTTTAAACAGAATGTAAATATGCTAGAAGCAGATTTCCTTCCTGGTGCTCATCTACAATAATTTCAAGAACAACAGAGACACATTTTCATATTCCATTGTATATATATAGCAATGGGATAAATGTATACTATACATTATACATTAGCAAAGTCAAAACATCTGGAATTGAATTCAGGATGTTTGAAACTGAAGTTCATTCTGTTTTCCACTGAAAAGTATACTTCTTCTAAATCAAGAATAAGAAGTTCTAGGCTGAACTATGGACTAACTCACCCTATGTTTTAACCAAATATACTGTTTATTCAGTGTCAGAAAACATCTTAATGTTACAGAAAACTCATCCAGGAAAAAAAAAAAAAAAAAAAAAAAAAAAAGAACAACTAGAAGAGTATAAGAGTGTGAGCTATCCAAAAAAGCAGCTTCTTTGGTTCCAACAAGTATCTTAGGTAGACAGAGGTTTATGTACAGCTAATGTGTAAAAGAATGCCTTGCATCTCTTAAGCAAATAAAATGTTTTGATTTGGGGCCCAATTAAATGCTTCATGTCATTTTTTACATAAAGCATACAGAACAATTCCAGGTATTTTTTTAAATTATATAATTTGATTGTTAAATATATGTATATTCATTAAAAAAAAAAATCATACTGGTTATTCACAGCAAGATCTATATTTGATCTATAACCAATGTCATATCAGACATAGTTCTACATCAGTAAAAAACAGATAACTGAATAGACTGTTGTCTTTTGTGAAAATTCACTATCATTTGATTTATTAATTAATTAAGATGAATGAAATTTTCCCACCTTACTTCCATTATCTATCTCATTCCTTACTCATTTATTACATTTTGCCATACTACAACACCAAATTTTCTATGCAAGCAAATAAGGCTTGGGGTTGGCTGGGAGGAAGGGGATATTATTTTATTTTTCAGTACTTAGTTCTCTGTAGCCCGGATGTCTGAGTTATTCTACAGTCGTGATTCCTCTTGTTGTTTCTATGGTTCCAAGAACAATGCAATGAAAGGAAGTACACAATCAGTCATATTTGCTTATTTAAAAATGCATCTTTTTCGGTAGTACACTAAAAAGAACAATGCATCTCATGAGTACAACATAGAAGACAGCAATTTACTACATTTCACCCTCCATTATGCTATTTTATTTAGCCCATACATCAAATTTAAAAAATAATGTAACAATATCATTTACTTAAATAAGCAATGCCTCAAATACAGGAAAAGGCCATTGAGAAGAATTAGCAAGGAGACAGCTTTTAGGATGTCTGTGTTAGCACAGTATATTACATTTTAAAATACGCAAAATTAAGGGCATCATGTTTGCTTTTTTATTGTTAACTGCCTCATAGGCTATTTATTTCAGAAAATAGTGATTGAATACTGGCTGACAGGTAATAAGCTTTCTCTAGTCTGTTATAGGAATTAAATTATCAGCAATCAGTGGTGTTCCTGGTAGCCGTGTATTATGTCTACTACATACTAGCTGTTCTTTAAATCAAGATGTATCTTTTAATCAGAAGTATCTTCTATTGATAAAGAATTCAAAGTTGGTGCAAGTCCAAGCTGAGCTGGAAATAAAGACAAAGTCCAATGCTTTCACCAGTTGGTATGAGTGGCATTGCTACCATTATTTTCCATTCATCCTGTAAAAGCACGTAGCAGATGCGGTGTGGGGCAGGAACCCAGATAGATTCATTGCACATTGAGGCAATCATTTTCTTGTTTACCCCCAGAGGAAATCAGGAAGCAGCAAGCTTGGTGTACCATAGTACCAGTTCTCTTCACTGATTTTACTCTTGATGTAAGG
>JAPSGF010000027.1:2018361-2056333 GCA_035772895.1 Perdix hodgsoniae
AAGGAAGGAAGGAAGGAAGGAAGGAAGGAAGGAAGGAAGGAAGGAAGAAACATATCTTCAATGTTTTTTGGTTAATTTCCTGCCCATGGTAGAATTCAAACTGTAAATAAAATGACAACTAGGACTGCAAAGCCTGTAACAGTCACTGTTTGGGTGCTGAAAAGGATGACTGCTCCATGGCAAGGAGAGAGACCTCCACAACAAGGGCCTGTCTCTTCGCACCTGAAGAGGGACAGGAATGAGATGGGAATGGCAACTGATGACTAAGGCCAACCCAGAAATCCTGGTTGCCCAGGCAGTGCTGAGGGGACACAGAAGCCCATAGCAGGGATCTGAGTTTAGATGAGTGAGCACGCATAGGAAAAAGTGGATAATGCTGTACAACCTTTCTAAAATGTGTTTTCTTTAAATGGCAAAACCACTACATTTTGAGAAAGAGGTCTTTTACCTGACTGATCTCAGCTACCCCAGCAGGTGACATAGCTCTGCAGCCTGCACCAATTGACTTGGCAGGGTTTTTTCACCTTTGGTCACAACAGTATCACTAGAGATCTGGGTATGTGGTCTCACTGTACCCTCTTAAAGAGCAAATAAATACACTTGTGGTAATTTCTCAAGCAAGGGCAGATTGTTATGGAGGTCCCCAAGAACCTGCTATCATGAACTGACTAACGGAGCTGCTCGGCAATGTCAGAGGGAACATCACAAGCCTCTAAAACAACAGAGATAATTTCCCTGGTGGAAACTCACAACCACAGGGATGTCCAAGAATCATCAGAATACTCTGAGGCAAGAGGTCCTTAGAGAGTAAACCTGAAGAAACAACAGATGAATAAATGAAACGTAACCTCTACCACAAGCATGTCCCAATGTCCTTGCTTCTTGAGCCCAACAGTTACAAGCTTTCAAGCACAGAATTAGATGGTTATTTGGGTCCTTTCAGTTTTAGGTCAGGAAATTAACAATATTCTGCACAAAGAAACTGCTAATCCCAAGAAGTGAAATAATGCAGAATATATGAAATGTAAACAAGACTTTCTATTAGCATCCTATCTCCTGTCAGTGAAACTCACTGCATGATCTAACTGAACTTCCTTGTCTTTCAGTGGCCCTCAGGTATAATTCACCCCACTGAGATCACATAAACCGAAGTCCTGTCCAAAGACATGTCAGAGTGGTATTAATGGGACCCATTCTGAGAAAGGTAGAGGAGAAGCTGTTGCCTGGGACTTTACAACCTCTGTAATAGGCAGCTCCGCAGCAGGCAGATGGGTTTCTCCATTCCATGGGAGAGAACTGCAGACAGGCAGAGAAAAGATTACTGTAATGCTATTGCTTCAACTGAGTTAGGTGTAGGCATATTTCAGTCTGGCCCATTTTTGATTTTGCTGAGGAACTCATCTCAGCTACTAGTGGTGATAGTAGAATTATGGAAATTAAACAATCAGGTACCAGCCTTAGTTCTTTGTTCTCAGTGGCATAATAAATACAAGTAACTTCACTGGTGAATAAACAGCCACTGAAGCAATTCTTTTGATCTCTGACAAATCTTCAAGCATTTGCTCTTGATTGGTCCATTATGGGTTCAAGCTCTTTCCAGGACAAATCACTGATCTCCTCTTTGAGTTTTCACTAGGGCTGTACTTAATTGTGTGAAACAGTCTGAAAGAAAGTATTGCCAGTTCATTCTGAACTCTGAGTTCAAAGGAGGGACGTGTTTCCTCCTGGTTTTTAAATGTTCACTCTTCATTTCAGTTTGTCTTTGAAAATCACTTTGCTTCATAGAGCTTGTTTTGTTTTCGGCATTTTTCCTCTCTAGAACATGGCCCATAAAGAATTCAGACAAAACCAAATTGAAGAAAAAAAAACAGAGCAAAACCATAGCATTTTATCCATATTGAATTCTTTGCTGTCTACTGTGTTCTCTCTCTGTCACCTGAAATATTGTTCCTCCCTGGGAAAAAAATATTCAACACAATTTTTAAGCAGCTTGGTTTTATTGGGAAAGGTGATGATGAGTTAGTGGTAATATGAGTCAGACTGAACGCTTTCATGTGTCATCTCTCATCCAGAACTCTAGTTTCCTTTTCTCTGTGAGAACACATTTACAAGGAATGCACTTTTCTCATCTTCATTTGTGCACACTACTAAAAACACCTCATTATTTGATACAGTTGGCAACTGCCTGTGCCCAGGACTGAAAAACAGACTTTTGGGGAGAAATAGGTGTTTCTGGCAAAATTGTTCAAGGAATGAGTAAAGATAAGTGCTAGCAGCCTCCCTGCATTCAGTTTACTCACACTTCTTAAGCATTTATCTTTGTTAACTTCTTCTAGAATGCATCATGATTCCATCAGACTCTGCAGGATATCAGTGTTTTGTCTCACTATCAAGACAATATGATTACATGCATCCCATCCAACTTTAGTCACCTAATTAAAGGCCCAACGCTGAGACCTTGGATTTCTGCCTATCAAAAGAGAGGGAGTAATTTCTCCAGGTATCAGAACTTAGGAGGGCTGAATCATTTTCCAGAGACACCTATGAATCTCAGGGGGCCAAGCTACCTTAAGCACTTCAGCTATGTATGTGAAGTTAAAAATGAAGAACCTGGAGCACAAAATCTTCCCAAATCACAGCCTGACAAACCAAAGAAAGAGCAGATAGTGTGAGCCTAGTGATGTCTGTGTTGGCAAGAGGATGAGAATCATCAACAAATGGATATCAGAGAACATTAAGATAACAATCATGTTGGTACTAAATGTGCAGATGAATGATGAAAGCCATTTCCCTTGGACTCCTTAACCCACCACAGCCTGGTTCTGAAACTTTCGGTTTTCTCTTTCTTGGGTCCTCACTATAGTAAAGCGTGAACTAAAGTCCTTCACTGACCATAAGGGCATTACTAATCACAATATGAAATACATAGAAATCCTACAGTAAAAGGCCTGAATTGAAGATGCATATATATTTCCTTAAGTAGGCAGATAATATAGAGCCATAGCTCTGCAAAACTGGCTTATTGCATCATTTCAGGAGCACATGAATCTTCTAAAAGCAATAAAGGGCATATTAAGTTTCCAACTGCACCCACTTTTCAAAGCAGGTACCTGCAACACCATACCATAATCAGAGTTAAATGCAAAGACATGAGCTGCTCCTTAGTGTATATGAACCTGTGTAAATTACATGTCATGGACTTTGTATAGTAAAAAGAACAGAGGAGGGGGGAGGTGATAAAGGGAGAGGGAAGTTCCATCTTCATATTTATTTTGCTTCATAAATATGCATTCTCCCTATGACCCTCTTGTATCCTGACACAGAACTGTGCTGTTTTTCATTTTACCACTAAAGAATGTCACATCATAAAAAACCAGCTCCAACAGACATGCATAAAATCTCACACTCAGCTGAGCCTATAGCTTTCTTTGAATAATCAAATGCTTCATGTAATAATTTTTAAACTGATAATTATTCACTGTTTGATCAGCTTGTATGCTCATAATGGACTCCTGATTAACAAACACTACATTATTTACCTATCTTTCCTTCTGGGGCCATCTACCTATCTTCTGCTTATACAATTCCCTATTATTACTGTTTCCGAGTATAATTTTTAATATATTTAAGAAACAGAAATAGCATTCTTTCTTCCTTTTCCCTTTCTCTTCCCCTTTCCTTTCCCCTTTCCTTCCCCCCCCCCCCTCCCCTCCCCTCCCCTTCCCTCTGCTCCCCTCCCCTCCCCTCCCTTTCCTTTCATCTTGTTTTCTTTCCTTCATTCCTATTGCTTCTTTTTTCTCTTTTTCTTTCCTCCTTTCCCACTTTCTTTTTTTTCCTTCCTTCCTTTCTTCTTTCTTTTCCACCTTTTGTTAACTTATAGGTTGGTCAATTATTTATATTACACTTGTAATGTCTTGTGAATTAACATTTTCTTTATAGCAAGTGCCTATGGAATTTGAAAGCTAAAAGGCTAAAATAGCTACACTTCTACATTTTTTTCCTGAGAAGACAGTAGTCACCACTACCCTCTCAATGAAATTAGAGGGTCTTGTAGTGCTTCTGCTCCATTTCTTGAGAAGGCTGTCTCTGCCTGGGAGTTTCCATTGTTAACTAAATTTTGCCGGCACAGCGGACCATATCTTCCATGAAAATTCCTGCCTAAAGAGATTTAGTCAATGATTGGGAAGAGAAGTGCTCTCCAGTCATCCTGGACATCTTCACTGTGTGGAGTTGCAGGGTCCCATCTGGGCCACCAAAACTGTCATCCGAAATCCAGAAAGAAAAGTCTCTAATTCCAATGTGGTGTTAGAAAGTGGCATTCCTTTATTTCTCACGGTGCACATCAGGCAACTTGACAAGCAAGTACACACTCCCAGAGTTCAGATTCTACATTTATACAGTGAAGACATACATACGCAGTACTTTGGTATACATATTCACTTTTTTCCAAGGTTTCAAAGATATGTACTAATATCCCTTCGGGCATGCTCAATGGTATTCAGAGTGGTCAAATGCCTACCTATTTCTTCCCCTTTTTTCACCATCAGCTTAATCACTTAATCACCCTTTGACTCACTTTCGTTCACTTTTCCCCAGTTTGGAGGGTTTCCATTGCTTATTAGGCTGTAGTGAGCCACCGTTTAAAAACAATGTATGTGGAACCTCAGGAAAATGTCCTCGCGCATTTTAAGGCAAAAGATAAAAGTATTCTACTGTAACTCCAGTACATCTCATGAGGCAGAATCACTGAGACAGAAGATAAAATTATTCTGTTATGTCCCCAGTGCAAAATTATTGAGGAAAAACAAGACTGTTCACCCACTAAGACTAAAATGGAAAGTTTCAGAACTATCACTTACAGATCAAGAGACGAGCTATGAGATATGGTTTAGTGGCTTGTGGTAGCAATGGTAGTGGAAGGACGGTTGGACTAGATGATCTTGTAGGTCCTTTCCAACCTTGTGATTCTATGATTCTATGATTTCTTTTGCTTAAGCTAATATATTAATGCATTAATAATTAATATACCGATCCCTATTGCTAAGCAAACCATCCAATATCAATATCATAGCTTACTCTGCATCTAATATAGCCAATAATAATCTCACAGAACATAGGCATTAAGATTCCTTCACCTCTAGCATCACACTCCTCTGATAGCATTCAGCAACCATAAGGGATTCAAAGCCTTCATGTCAGCTTATCTATCTGAAGGTAAATGTATTTAATGCAAGGAGGACACTGTGCAGGTGGTGCAGTCCCCACATGCCGCTTCCCAGGATCCCTTTCCCAATATAGCTTTGGCATAGCTTTAGTCAGCTGCCCTTGGCTGAAGGCACAGAAAAAGTGGGTTGATCACTCAGCACCATTCTCTGACTCACCCAAATGCTATTGCTGAATTCCTCTTCTAGATTTCACTTGTAAAAAAAGCACAAGGGGGAAAGAAAGAACAGGACTGCCCTTCTCCCATGACATTGTCAGTGTAAAACCAACCCATAACATCCACTTAACGCCTCTTCAGAAGAGCTAAATGGATTTTGTAAATTTCTTTGATAAATTAGTGCTGGTGTTATTCATATAAATCTTGGCATTAGAATGATTTACTTCAACTGCAGCATTATTAATGTTCAGTAAATTAGGTCCTTAAAATGGCATTTGCCATGCCATTAACTGAAGATAATCCACAAAGCACATTTCTAACCCCCTTTATATTTTTTATAATGTCCTTCATAAACATTATTGTTGTTCTCTTAGATGTACACAGTCATCAGAATATTGATAGCTCTGACACAGTATATGCTTCAGATCAATCACTGCATCGGGCGACTAATTTAGACAATCTTTACTTGTGGTCAGAAGATTCATTATTTATGAGTGCAAACAGAACTGTATCATTGTTCTTCAATACAGAACACGTGTTCCTTGGAGCATCAGCTATCCTCAGACTTTCTTCAGTCAAAGCAGGCTTAGGCTCAGGAAAATGTTAGTAACTTCTGAAAGTGGCTGAACAAACATCTTCAAGGAATGAAAATAGATCCCTTGAAGCAACCAGAAAAAAATATTTTAAAAGTCTTTATGGAAATATAGGCATTATAAGCCTACAAACGTATTTTTTATGTTCCTAAACCCAAAGCATATTTATTAAAGTTGTGTGGTGGCAAGAGGCACATTCACAACACACAGTTTTATTTGAGGGGGGAAGATCTTAGAAGTCATAGTTAATTGCTCTGATCTTTACATTGCATGATTTTGCAAATACAAAAAAAAAAAAAAAAAAAAAAAAAAAAACACCTTTCTGTGAGATATTAAAGCATCCTCTAATAAAATGGAGCTGATATCGTTCAATCACTGAGTGATACCATTGAATAATTGAATCATGTCTCTCTTGATGAATTTGCAGAGCAACTGACATGTAAGCTGACCTCACTGCATTAAGATAGAAGAGCCCACACCCACTTAAGTAGAGAACAAGCTACATCGTGAAATGTCATAGAATCATAGAATCATAGAATCACAAGGTTGGAAAGGACCTATAAGATCATCTAGTCCCGCTGTCTTCTCATTATCATTGCTTCCACAAGCACTAAACCAGATCTCACAGCTCTTCATCCAGATGCCTCTTGAACACTGCCAGGGATGGCGACTCCACGACCTCTCTGGGCAGCCATTGCAGTGCCTGACCACTCTCTGAGAGAAAAAGTTCTTCCTCATATCTTACCTAAACTTCCTCTGGTACAACTTGCTGCCATTTCCCCGGGTCCTGTTCATTGCCTGGGAGAAGAGGCCAAAGCCCTCTTCATCACAACCTCCCTTCAGGAAGTTGTAGAGTGCAATGAGGTTTCCCCTGAGCCTTCTCTCCTCCAGACTAAACAATCCCAGCTCCCTCAGCCGCTCCTCATAGGACTTGTGCTCCAGACCCCTCACCAGTTTCGTTGCCCTTCTCTGGACATGCTCCAGGGCCTCAGTGTCTTTCTTGTAGTGAGAGGCCCAAAATTGAACACAGTACTTGAGGTGCAGCCTAACCAGTGCTGAGTACAGGGGGATGATCACCTCCCTGCTCCTGCTGGCCACACTATGTCTAATGCAGGCCAGGATGTTGTTGGCCCTCTTGGCCACCTGAGCACACTGTCAGCTCATGTTCAGCCCAGCATCAACCAACACCGCCAGGTCCCTTTCCTCTTCACAGTCATCCAGCCACTCGTCCTCAAGCCTATAATGCTGCAAGGGGTTATTGTGCCCAAAGTGCAGGACTCAACACTTGGCCTTGTTGAACCTCATCCCATTCACCTCAGCCCAGCGATCCAGCTTATCTAGATCCCTGTGAAGGGCCTCCCCACCCTCAGGCAGATCAACACCACCTCCCAACTTAGTGTCATCTGCAAACTTAGTGAGATGTCATGGTTTTATGATTTTTGGTCGTCAGTATTCCACACCATAACATCATGTGATGCATTGGGGGTGGGGTTTGGTGTCTGCCGGGTGTTCGTCCCTCAGAGAGGAGCTACGTTTCCCCCAGGAGACTTTGCGGTCAGCAAGGGGATATAACTCCAAGCAAGGTCACCTGATCCTCCTTCTTCGCCTGCTCTTCGCTGTCTGCGCTTTGCTGTCTGCGCTTCGCTGCTATCTGCGCTTCGCCATCTGCACTTTGCCGTCTGTACTTCAGTCACTCAACTGGACTGCACTTCTCACCCCAGCATTGTGGTGAGGTCTATACAATTCAAACAGACTCTCTCTCTCTCTCATTGTATTTTACTAATACTATATTTAGTAAAATAATTTGTTCCACCTCAGATCAGTGCTGTTGTTTTCAAGTATTTTGGGGTCCCCTGCTTCCCCTTTTCCAGAGGTGCGGATCCGCAGATCCCTCCGCCCTGCTGGTCACGGAACTGGGCCGGACCAGCCCATAAACCGTTGACATGAGGGTACACTGAAACCCCCTGTCTAGGTCATCAATAAAGATATTAAACAAGACGGGCCCCAGTACCGACTCCTGGGAGACACCATTCGTAATGGATCACCACCTGGACTTTATTAACCACTACCCATTGGGCACGGCCCTATAGCCAGTTTCTTACCCAAAGGAGTGTGTACCTGCCTAGGCCAAAGGCAGCCAGTTTCCCCAGAAGCAGCCTGTGAGAGACCGTGTCAATGGCTTTGCTGAAGTCTAGGTAGACTACATCAGCAGCCCTTCCCTGCTCTACCAGCCTGGTCACCCAGTCATAGAAGGAGATGAGGTTGGTCAAGCACAACCTGCCTTTCATGAACCCGTGCTGGCTGGACCTGATCCCCTGGACACCACATACATACCATGTGATCTCACCCAAGATGACTTGCTCCATTACTTTCCCCAGTACTAAGGTCAGGCTGACAGGCCTATAGTTCCCTGGATCCTCCTTACAGGCCTTCTTGAAGATGGGAGTCACATCAGCAAGCCTCCAATCCTCCGGGACCTCTCCAGTTAACCAGGAGCACTGATAGATGGCTGAGAGTGACTCGGCAATCACCTCCACCAGCTCCCTCAGCACCCGAGGGTGTAGCCCAACCGGTCCCATGGACTTGTGATAGTCCAGATGGAGGAGGAGCTCTCTGACTGTCTCCACCTGAATCTCTGAGGTATATTCTGAGCATCCCAGATTTTTCTTTTGCCACTGATATATTTATAAAAGGATTTTTTATTGTCTTTTACTGCAGTGGCCAATCTGAGCTCAAGTTGGGCTTTTGCCTTCCTAACTTCCTCCCTGCATACCTTAGCTACTACCTTGTAATCTCCCCAAGTAGCCTGATGTTTGATCAAGAGAATCTAACTCCTTAAAACTATTGTTATAGTTATAGGAATAAATATATTCCACTTCTTCAGGCCAGTAGTGGGACTTAATACCAAAATGAGAGATTAATTCTACAACGTCAGTTCTGTGACGCTAAAAGCGAAGCAAGCAGTCTGCCCAGTGAGTTTTTCTTGTGACCACTGTTACATGAGGCTGCCTCAAGACAGAATCAGCATGGCTTAGGAATTTATTGCCCTTCAGCCACTGTTAACTGGCCCCAACCTATAACATAATATTTAGCTAGGATCCCCCCCACCTTCTGCTTCAACACAAAATACAAGTATTCAGATGAGGGATCCACATAAATATTTTAGCTGTTCAAGCATGGCTCAGAGAAGACATTTTATTGTGCCCTAGTAATCTATTGATCTCTGATAGAGCTCTTGTCAGAAAGCCACCCTCTAACCCTTTCTTCCTACTGTGCACTCCCAGGCTTGTGCATCTGTTCATGCTAACAGAGGAAATAGCAAACTCATACATTTGCCTTTTATTAATCACTTACAAAAACAAGAAGACAATCATTGGAAAGTGTCATGCTGACAGTTTCATAGCCTAGCTATCTATCAATACCCAGAAGAACAAGATCAGCTTGATCATACTCAAATTCATTACATCTATAAGACAGAGTTAATTAGTTCAAAAAACAGGTCAATTTTCATTTCTGCACTCAGACTGTTCAAACAGTGCAAGCAGGAAATGGCTGAAGAGTATTCCTGTAGTGAGCTCCAGGAACTGGCAGGAAATCTTAAAAGGGGTGGAGGTTGCCATACAAGCCCAAGTGCACATATGAGGAATAGAAATATTGTGCCTCCTTGCCAGACGCTTGGAGGCTTTAGGAACATGAAACAAAGAAAGACATACAAAATGCCCTGAGGTTGTCAGACATTGTGAAAAATAAAAGAAGTTCCAGCTTCATCTTACTGAGTTCATGGTGCCAGAAACCAATCACTGCCTTCCAGGGGTGCTCATTCTCAAACAGAAGATCTTTGCATCACAGCCATGCTCTTGCTGAACTTTTTTTCTGAGGCCGAGATTTCTGCAGCCCCTCTTGAAATGTGCCTAGTGTCCACCCGCTCACACACAGAAATCATAAAACATCATCAGGAATAGTATTTTTAGAACATGAAAGTAATAGAACATGAAAGCCGTGATTGCCACAACAGAAGTCCAGCTTCAGCTCTAATTAATAATGCATGCTGCCCCAGACACTTCTTGCTTTCTATAAGTGACGGTGATGTGCAAGCTGGCTTCATCCAATTCTTAATGAGCACAAGATGCTGTTGTGGCTTTTGTTACCTGTTCTTCATTAGTTATTAGTAACAAAACACTGAAATTTATTGGGCAAGACTAGCTAATTGAAGGAACAAATATGAAAAAAAACAGGACATTCCTTTATATACAAACTATACCAAAGGGTTTCTTGCATTTTTATTTTGAAAACAGAGAATTAAATTTTAGAAACTTTTGTGATAGAACTGTTTAGAATACAAAAAGAATTATTGGAGGATTACACATCTTCAAATTCTCTAAATATTTAAATATCTCTAAAGGATAAAATTTACTTGAAAAGCATGTAATACTTGAACTTTGGGGAAGAAAAAAAGAAGTACAGACGGTCCAGTAACATAAGCTTTACATTTTTAAAGGTTAAACTTTGTTTTACTTCTGGATTTTTACTGTTAAAAATGAGAGAAAGGAAAACAGATTTATATTGGTATAAATTTCAGCCAGCTCTTGTAAAATTTTTAGTCTCATTCACTTAGCTTTAAGAGTAGGGAAATAACTGATTTCTTACAGTCAGGCAACAGGGAGAGCTGGCTTCACTCCCTAAAAATAACTGGGCTCATTGTGGACTTGAGCAGTAATGGGTAATTATAAAACTGAAGTTTTATTAGCCCATCGATGAAACCTCAGCCACACAGAAGATATAAAATTCATAACAAATATCAGAGCTTTGTTTCTTTTAAGTCTTGCATATATAGTGTTACAGTATTTTCATTTCTCTAAGCTGATGTAAGATCTTAACTACATACGCTCCTCTCAAAATATCTTACAGTATGAATATTATCATCATCACTCAGGATGATTGTGTGTAAAGTGGACAGTCATTTGTACCTCCTGTTGTGTCTTACCCACGCCGTATTTTCACTTCACCTTGTGATAACTGACTGTTTTAAATAAGATACGCGTACCTCTCAGTTACAACAGCACATTCAATGCAGCCAGCTGTGCTGCAACAATGTCTGCAGAGCTTGGTTCAGTTTCTTTTGCTGTCCTAGAAGAAAAGGAGTACAAGCTATTTTTAAAGCCTACATTTTCACTTGTTCTTGTATTGATAATCTCAAGGCAGATTTAGTAACTCACTTGCAGAGTTCAACTCAGATATCTAAAGATAACCCTGAAGCAAGCTTCCATATCACTAACATTCTTCACATATTATTTTGCTGATCCCGAGAGGGAATCTATAATAATAGAGAAGGAATGTGGAAAAAGGAAACTGTAAAAGAAATATATGATATTTGTGGTCTTGAAAAGGAAAAACTGCATTAGAAGTGTTTAGCCTTTGGCCAATACAAAACCTATGACCATGAACAGCCTTTTACAGAAAAATCAGATGCATAAAGAAGAATCAGAGGAATGATCAGAGCTGTTTGTATTTGGAGTTGGAGGAGTTTAACTCAGTACATTTTCTATTATTCTGTTAATTAACCAGGTGTAAAGGTGCATTAAAATCTCAGTTTAGGAAATGGCAGCTAGGAAGAGATATAATTAAAACTAAAATAGATCTTAGGCCATAGCATTCCTCTGTACAGTGCTGTATGTCTGTGTTAGGGGCACTATTATGAAATACACTGCTCAATCCTTGTGAGGGCCATCCTGCAAATTTGAAATACATATTAAGAGGGAAAGTCCGCTCGGAGCCTGAGATCATTGTCCAGATGCTGTTGATGGAGAGTCATGTGACACATTGTCACAGAGGTGACGATGCTGAGGAAAGTAACATCCTGGAGATCCCTTTTTCCCCATTGAATTCAGAAGGAGCCCATACAGCTAACTTGGCATAGATATTTCAGTTAAAGCTGAATGAGATGAATCCGAATGAAAATAAATTACCTCCGAGTGGATAGAAAACATAATTTTGAAAGTTGTGATGCCAGAGGCAACCCAAGGAGGCTGACAATGGGCTGCAGGCCACAAAGATCAGTGCATTTCCATGAAGCACTAAATAAACAATGGGAGATGGAAGAAGAGGCCTGCATTCCTTAGAAGGACAAGATGTACAAAAAGTAAACGCATGCTTTTAAAAAAGAAAACAACTAAGAACAGTAAACAAAGCAAGCTGCTTCTAAAAGTAAACTTGAATCACTAAATGTGTTTAATGTAAAGAACCCAGCATGTGGCTGCATCAGAAATATACATTAAGGAAAAAATCTTGTGTCTGGAATAAATTTCCCAACCATTTTGTTTCCTTTAATAAGAGAAAAGAGTATGGGGGGAGGGTGTCTGACACCAAAACTCTGCCTTTTCTTAACTGAGCAGAAAAGATTTTAAGGGCTGAAAACATTTTACAGGGTAATACTGAGGATGAAAAAAGGAACTAGACTTTACCTATGTAACTGGATGACAGCTATAGTAGACAGGATATGTCCTCTACTCAGCTGCCTGAACATAAAGTGCTATACACTTTATGGAGCACTGCTGTATTCTTGGCATCCCATAACACTTCATGCTGGTTTCCTGTACACTTCATAGAACCATAGAGTGGCTTGGGTCAGAAGAGACCCCAAGGGTCATCAAGTCCCATGCTCCCTGCCACAGGAAGGGTCACCAGCCTCCAGATCTGGTACTAAACCAGGCTGCTCAGGGCCCCATCCAACCTGGCCTTGAACACCTCCAAGGATGGGGCATCCACAGCCTCTCTGGGCAGACTGTGCCAGCACCTCACCACAGTCTCTGTAAAGAATTCCTTCCTGACATCTAATCTAAACCTTCCCTCCTTGAGCTTAAAACCATACCCTCTTGTCCTATCACTATCTACCCAAGTAAAAAGTTGATTCCCCTCCTTTTTATAATCTCCTTTTAAATACTTAGATGTTCGGTTTTTTT
This sequence comes from Perdix hodgsoniae, assembly GCA_035772895.1. Taxonomy (NCBI): domain Eukaryota; kingdom Metazoa; phylum Chordata; class Aves; order Galliformes; family Phasianidae; genus Perdix; species Perdix hodgsoniae. The sequence continues at coordinate 2,031,294 of JAPSGF010000027.1, forward strand.
TTTCCTTTGTCAGATAACATTTTTTCTAGACAGGTTTTCTGCTTGAAATACCACAGAGAATTACACACAACTGCTGATTTTCTTGCCATTTATTACTATTTTTTGGTGAAGTAAAAAGTTCTTATTCTCTGACCTACGCATATCAGCAGCTTTGTCAAAAACTTTAGCATAAAAGTTACCAAATAGCACAAAAACAAGTCAATAGTAAGATGCTATTAGCATCAGTGTATTTTATGAGCTGACCGGAAATGTTCTTTTGTTCTACTCAGATAATTTGCAATAATATTACTGCAAATATTACTTGTAACATTTCATCAAAACTCCTGCAAAACTAATAAAAATGAAACTTTAACACTCATCTCTCAGCATAGATATCACAGGCCTTACCTCTACATATTGATATTTCACCTGATAACTTGGAAGTTGGGATACTGAACAGCTAATCTTAACTACCATATGTGAGATTGGGCATGTGGCATTCTAGTAACACTTGAAAATTCTTTCCCATATCATTTATCTAAAAATATTCACCCTTCAGTGTGCTGTAGCAAAATGCACAGTGCACTTCCAAGATATTTCCTCTGTTGCCTTGGTAATGTGTAAGCAAACTTGCAGAAAGTTTGAACTTCTAGACTACCTAGATAGCTTCTTAATCCTAAAAGCCTACCCATAAGTTCACTGTCCATTTTGTAAACAAACTGACATTTGGACACTGTAGTACATGCTGTGCATATTAGTGTCTTTAGTATGCAGTGAGAACAGAAGGTAAGTGTCCATTAAACGTCCATCTTCTTGGGCTTTCCTGAAAGCACTTACAGTGAGGCAGTCTGTGACTGCCAGCCTGTAAACTGCATGGGCATGAAGTGGGAATGTGAGCATATGGCATTCTAATCAATATTAGTTTGCAAGACTGTTTTTCCTACCGAAATGCCACATCTCCATGACTGACGGACACAGGCAATTGATAAAATAGATTTCCTTGGTACCTTGCATTCTTTCTTTTTCTTCCAAACAGGCTACTTGAGGCAGTAAGCAAAAAGATGTTAGGTGCAGAAATCATCCCACTTATTACCCTTTTGGTTATGCCTTAGGCTTCTACAAACTCATATGCAGTGAAACAGCCTGTAAATCACTTGCACTTAGAAGAAACACCAGTCAGTACAACTGATGGATGTGGTACCATCAACATGTGAAACTATCTACACTATGTGTAGATTAGTGTGAGATTCTGTACATCACTTGTGCTTCTTACTGACAGGATTCAGGTCCAACATTTGTCTAGATGATTTTGGAGGTGAAGTCATCTGTCTTGTGATCTGTCCCACATCTCATAAATCTCATGTTTTATTTTCATTCATAGCTGTGCAGGTCCAAAATGTGCCCTCTAATTCCTGTGGAGAATGTTCATCTTCTGTCATGCCACTACGTTTTTCTGTTCAGTAGATTTGGGAGAGCTCTTAACACTTCTTCAAAATTATCCTACAAAATTTCTGTATCTGCAACAAAAACACTTGAATCAAGAAGTCCAAGAGAATCTGTGGGTTGACCTACGCGCTCACATCTTTTCCAGCAGAGTGTATTCTGTTTCTCTTTTAAAATTCATATGCTGATACACAGCATAAACAGTGGTCTTAAGTGCATATAAAATCTTGAAGATGGGCAATGTTGCAGAATTAATTTCCTGACCCTCTGTTTAAAAAAAAATATTAAAAAGTAAATATCATTTCACAAATGTGAGATCCTACATTAATTGTACAACTATCATGAAGACTAGTGTTACATTATAACTTAGGAATATTCCAGATTTTACAGCACACCTGAGTTATGGAAACATAAGTCATATTATTCAGATCAAGCATTTTTAGATAACACAGTCAGACAAAATAAAAATCTTTAGAGTATCTTACAAGCTATTCTGCATGAAATAAATGTTGAGAGAGCATTAAAGAGCTTAGGAATTCAACCTATGTAACTTTTTTTACCAGCTTTACAGATATAAATGAAAATGTCAAGTGCCTCTAATAGGTTAGTTTATGGGACTGTGGTAAGTATTTATAGAGATTGGGCTGGATGATTTTCCATTAGGTGCAGTACCATGCAGTTTTTGGCTCATACTTGAAGGAAGTTATAAACCAAAGTGGGTTCTTCATTCCTCAGTGTTTGACATATTCTGATTGCAGAACATTTGGGGTTTTACACGATTTATTGTAAATAATCTCTCCTATAATGTTCACAGCACAATAATTCACAACCCCGAGGCAAGAGAGTTCTGCAAAAAATGACATTATATGGAAGATAACTTTTCAGAATTTACCATTTGAACATCATGTCCAGAATCTATAACACATGTAAAGTGGTCAAATCCTCATTTTTCAAATATTTTTTTCCTATCATTTTGTGGTATTTTATTAAAAATAGTTACAGCCAGCCTAATAGCTTGACTGATAACCCAATATGTTACAACATCCCACAGCAGGATAAGTTGAAAGTAGGGAAACAGGACTTGCTCTTGGATGCAAGATGCCCAGCACTGGGTGCTGTGTGCTGAGAATAGTCTGATCATGTATTAAGAGCAGATGAGAAAAAGGAAAGGCTAAAATGTATAAAAAGAATACACCAGTAAAATTATGTTGTCGAAATAATACATTTTCTTACACAAAAGAATAAAAAAATTTTGCTTCCACTAACCTTTAAGTACAATTGAGAGTCAGTCCTTTTCCCTGGTATTAACCTGTTTTCACCTGTCTTTTCTTACTGTTCCCTTTGAAGGTGAAATTATGATAAATTATTATTATTAATATTTATAACAGTAAAAAGAACACTCTGTACAGTTGAATAATTGGATTTAGAATCTGAACATTTGGGTCCTGTTGCCAGGTTTATGACCAATTCAGGGTGTAGAGGGGAATGTACACATTTAATTAAAAGACTTCTTGTTCTTCTCCCAACCTTTTCCACCCAGATCCCTATGTCTGGAATTTTAAAAAGCTGTTAAAGAAACTTACATTTCCAAGTGCAAATCCATTATAAATAGTGAGCAGCAACAGTTATAAGATATCCATTCCCTTATAAAAGGGAGGAGAAGGGTGTCTCTGAGATGCAATTCACTCTTCAGGGATTACAGAGGTAATCTTCTCAGGCTCCTGTTGTCCAGGATCAGAACACTTAGGGCAAAAACACGGCAGATGTTGGGACAGAGGCTGTAGCTATCAGGAATGGATACTACTTTGGAGGGAAAAAAAAAAAAAAAAAAAAAAAAGCAGTCTCTTTGAGGACCTGTGATGTTTGGAAGGCTTAAGACAGAGATTCTGGCAAGACTCTCTCCCACTTTGCCCCATGTTACACCTTTCTGTCATCCCATAGAAGACATCAAAAGAGAAGGATCAGTGGCTTCACTCTGTTCTTCAGTGAATGTCTGAGTTTCCAGGAGACAGCCGGGCTCACTGTAGTTGACCTGAATGATCACTGATGTCCCAGTGACGTGAGCAAGGAAACTCCTAAGTCAGGGCATGCATTCCAAGGCAACGCGCTCCCAGTAAGAAAGGCTAAAGACCTCTGTGCCGTAGAGGTGGTCTTCCTGATTCAGTGCAACCCTCCCAGAAGACCTGGGACTGCAGAGTAGACAAGTCTGCACTGAGGGAAATAACCAGTTCAAAGTGGTCTGGCTGCAGAGATCAATACTCAGAGTCGTAGGACTAGAGCTCACAAGAACTTTACAGGCAACAGTAATTACCTAGTTTTAAACAGTATTACCTAGTTTTAACTCTTCATGATAATAAATACACAGAGCAGCATTTACTAACATTGTGCAGCGTAGCTCAAAAATGAGAAATCAACTTTCTTCCAAAAGAGAAGTATCGTTTTTTCCTTGCTTGCTAATGAAACCAGCCTCATCTCCTAAGACAAAACTTTGACTGTTCAACACTTTTCTCAAAAGCAGCCTCGTTTGATGTCTACCTAAAAAAGACAATGATATTTTCCCTAATGTTTTACCTTTATACATCATTTAATTCATATCCTGACTTTGCACTGAGTGCTAATATGTCTCTTTGTTCACGAAGACAATCATCTCCTTTATCTATCACAGAGTACAGTGCTAACAGGTTGGATCTCTCAGTGGAGTAGGGTTCCCCGAGTCATTTTGATAAGGCTTAGGATGTTTAAGATAGCAGAGAAATTAAATGTCAGTGATGACTTCTTTAAAGTAAGGAAAGGAAAAAGCTATCACACCAAGAACTTGCATGTTTCTGTACTTCAGATAAGGAGGAATTCTTGCTGACTCCTAGCAGGATTAAAAAAAAAAAAAAAATACATGAGCTTTAAGTGTTGCATCTAAACCTATATTTCACATAAATAAATAGCCTAGTTTACAGAAGCATGAAAATACCAAACATACAGTGCTTACAGTACAATCAGGAACCTAATTCCCAGGGGGAAGAAAGAAAAATGAAAACTGTTTCAAAGCAGATCCTCCTTATCCTTTTCATGGGATTTGACTGGCTTGGTGTTTTCATGATAAATGTTCTGCAGAGCCTGGACTGTCGTTCTTTTTAAATTAGCCACAAAATTATAATAATAAAAAAAAACCTTCAAAAACCAAACAAATTGTAAGCCGTATGGTGCTGAGCAAACAGACAACTAAAGACAATATTCTTCAAGTTGAGAGCTCCCAGGGCTCTCTGTTCCCCCCAAGGGATTAAGCCTAACCCCTAATGATGGCACTCAAAAAGTGTCAACACCAATTATTCAAATTCTGATCATTTCTGCCTATAGAACAGGGAAAGTTTTGGGATCTGCTGAAAAAGGGGAAATGCTAAGGAAAAGTACTGGAGGTAGACCAAAGGGGTTAGAAGGGAATGAGAACCGAAGGGGTCGGATGGGAATGAACCAAGCAAAGAGGATGGGCACAGAAGGGAAACACAGAGTAGAAGCAGTCATCCATGAACTTAAATCGTTAGTGCACACTGAATGACAAAACAGGGCACCTAAATCATGCTAATGTCTATTTATTTGGTTCTGTAAAAAAGCTGTTTGCTATCAACTGCGCACTATCATCTATGTACAATTTGACAGTGATACCAGAGGGAAATCCTCCATAGGTTGAAGCAGGACAAAGTCCTGAATATAGATCCTCGCCCACAGGCCATCGTTAAAAATGGAAATAGGCCTGATTCCCTGAGCTGCGGTGAATGACCGGGCATAGCTGTGCAGGTTCCTGAAGAGGTCACTTACAGAGAGAGATCTGGATATAGATATTTATGAAGGTTAAAGAACAGATCCAAAACGTGAAAAAATATCACCTCGAAATAAATAAATAAATAAACGGAGGCTCTGGGACATTTTTCAAAGCACTCAGAGGGAGATGAACAGATGGAGCCTGTGTGTACTTCCAGTGTTGTGTTTTGAACTTTTAGCTCAAAAGGCCTAGGGGTAAAATTAACAGTTAATAAATATGAAGTTTTCAAATATTTATTGCTTTGAAAGAAATTGCTTCTAAATAAAAGGAAGAGTTGACACCAGTCAAAATAATCCCAGAGAAACATCTTTGTCCGATCCTCAGGAAAACCTTGCCGTTTTTCTTTCCCCTCTCTCCTGCCTTTCCTTGTCACTGCTTATTTGTTTGCATATTGATGCTCATTTATTGTCAGAACTTAATAATTCATCTCAAATTACCAAGGCTCCATCGTTACAAAATATGCACCGTTCCTCTGCAGATCAGCTGTGCAGGCTCAGACAAGCAGCACAGCAATAAGCATAACATGTACAACATTATTTTTGTCCAAACTACCATGGCACTTCAGGTGAAACACATTGTGCATGGCTATCATGGCAGGGTAGGTAGAAAAAAGAAAAGTCAGACGCTTAAGTCTTTGTTGTGAACACCACCAAATGCCCACGTGAAAAGGGTGTCAGTTTCTGTCCTCATCATCCACTGTAGTGACAGTCCTCAGTCTTCCAAACAGAGATCAGCAGCAATCTTTGAAGACAGTGCAAGATTAATGAGAGCTCAACCTCTCTGTATGTCAGGGACAAGGAGTCTGTTGTCACAGGGCTCACTAGTCAACATAAACATACAACATGCATTCGTTATTATTTAGAGTATTAGTCATCAGAAGTCTAAATCTGAATATCTTCATCATTATTACTAATCATGCAATACTAATCAGCTCAAGAGTGAAAGCTGGAGCATGACATGAGGCACACTGCTGCCATACCTGAGCTGTACCCATCCATTCTCTCACCACTCCTGAGTATACCTTGTTCCTAGTACACAACCTCAACTCCCCTGGAGCAACTAGAGGCCATTCCCTCCCATCCTATTGCTCTTACCCAGGAGAAGAGGCCAAACCTCACCTCAAAACAATGTCCTATCACAACATTGCAGAGAGGGACAAGGCTTCCCCTAAGCCTCCTCAAATGGATGGTTGGGTCAATCCCTAAGCCCTAAAAGGTTTAAATCTCACAGTGAGTGGTCAGGGGGCTACTAGCTGTCTGACAATATTGTGTCTATACACGCTTCCAGAAAGCTTTTCCTTGTAGATGAATGGGCAGGGCAAAGTCCTGGGGCTGGACTGGGCTTGGAAGTCTCCAGTCTTGTCCTCCTACCGGTTTTCTATTTCTGTTACATAGGTGCATCCCATACCAGTCTGAGCTTTAGCTCAGTATTAAAAGGACAATACAAGACATTCATCAAAGCAAAAATGTTGACTGTAAAATATAATGGATTTGTATTCAAAATGTTGTAGGCATGTTGACTCTGCACTAACATTGTGATTCTGATGTCATTAAAAAAATTCAGCACCCCTCTCTAATGTTTAATTATCACAAACGTTGAAGCAGGGCAAATAAGATCGCATCCCATAGTGCTTAATGGGAAAATAACATATTGTCACTGCACTTATTGCAGTCTACTTCAATTTCAGAACATTTTTAAATCAGCAAGGAGGAGGAACATAAAAAGAACTGAATGATGCTGTCAGGCTTAAATGGATGCTTGCTGTTCAATTTGTAAGAGTGGTATACCTGAATACAGGGCACATTGCTGCTTTATAAATATGTATAGTAATAATTCTGGAGAGTGTGTAGTGGAAAGCATACTTAGACTGGTCAGCTTTTTATTCCTTGATTAAAAAAATAATAATGAGCTTTTCACTATAATTTTCATAGTGGCAAAACCACATTCATGCTGTGTCTTTGTGGATCTAAGTAAAACAGGCTTGACCCCTGAAGTCACTTTTTAATAATTAACTCTCTCTAAGTTCATTAAACACTAATTGAAGCTACAGAAGAAAAAATTGTGAAGTATATGCAGAAAGACAGAAACACCAAATGTGATTAAAGATACTGACTGCACTATATATGTTCAATACAGAACATGCATTATATAAATTTCAAACTCAATTCCATAGAGATTTTCAGCTCCTTTATCCCATGATGAATTCCACTATGCACAGTGCTACTAAAAGTTTTATTAACAGAGTTTCAAGCTAAATGACAAGGATATCCTAACCAATAATCTTCGGAAAGATTTGGAGAAATAGACTCCAAACTGTACAGAAGGAAGCTCCTGAAGAATTTTTCGGTGATTTGAAATGACTTTAAAAATGGACTAAGAGATTCAGCAATCTTGACAGTCTAAGTTTTCAAACTGGCTTTATTTTGCAGATTTAAATAAATGCAATAATTTAAATACATTATGTTTGACAATTTGCATTGTTCAAATTCAGATTATTGAAGTTTTCTTATTCATATCAACTTTTTTTATTCACTCGACAATCAAAAAGAAATCTGCAGTAATCAATGAACAGTGCATATTTCTAGATCATATAGTAAGATCTTAAATAATATTACAGCACACTGCTTTCCAGCATTCTATCCCTCAGAACCAGGAGCACTTTAAGCATGGGTTCAGACTAACAATATTGTACACCTGTCCTTTCTAGGTTATGTGCCAATGGATTTCTTCTCAAAGTGGACTACCCACTCTTAAAACATGGGAACTACTGTTTGAACAGGATCTCTGTGTGGCACGAAGTTCAGACTGAGTATTTCTTCAGACAGACAGACAGAAAAGAACTAAGTCTGAGTGTGGGTCTCAGGAGATCCAATCCTGTCACAGTCTGCTGCATGACTCAGGACAAATCATTGAGCTTCCCTGCCATAGCAATCATGTTAGCTGTAGCGAGTATTTCTGCTATGCTAGATGTTTGCAGAAGAAATAGGTGCAGAACCTCTCCACTATCCATTTATGTGACTAATGAATCCAATGAATCCATAGATCTAGCCAATGCTTCATAGGTAATGGCTAATAGAATGAGGTTCCAGTTTCATTGGAATCCTCTACAGATTACTGTAACACAAGCAATATAAAATCAGAGCATGAAAAAAGCCTGTGGTATTCTACTTCATACATATTATATATACATATATATAAATTTATTCCGGACCAGAACCCTGGTCTAGAAGCCTGTATCTTCTGCATCTAAACCCAAAACAGACACAAGACCTGGATCTGTATCAACTCTAGCTCTCACACTGTTTTCTGGCTGGACATAAGTGCAGCACACACTGAAAGGTCAGTTCAGCAATTGCCACTGTGTACATGGCAACTCAATCTACTTAAAACCATGTTACCCAATTTAAGAAAAGATGCATGATGAAATGGTTATGATACCAGTCTTTAGGGACCAGGTAACACTGAGCACACACTTTGCCAAAAAGTAAGCTGCTTAATTATACCTATGCAGTCACTCTCACACCCATTCCTACTAAAACAAATTATACTGTCAAGCTGTACATTTTCCTCAGCAGCCAAACATCTCCAATGTGGCAGTTCTGCTGAGCATACATCTAGCAAGGGGGACATTGTGTACAAGTCCTTGCTCACTCCACTGCTTCTGGGAATGCACTTGGAAATCCTGATTGGACTGAAAAGCTTGCAGACAAGGAGGTGACAAGTGCTCTTCTCTTGGCTCACCATAGCTAGAGGCAAGACCAGGAGGAGAGCCCAAATAGACAATAAATGCACAGGTTTACCTCAGACATCACCACATTATGCACCACATTACAGTAATATTAAAACCATCACACTTGAGTTCTAAGAAAACTAAAGAATGCCCAAATTATAATACTACTACTTCTGAAACAGTTTTACATTCTTGCAGCTGGTAAACAACCAAACTTTTCTTAGTTTAAAAACAAAATATATTTTATTTTGGGATTTAGATTTTTTTCTGCCACATTTGATCAAGAGAAACACTGCTGATAACAGTTAGTTCTCCCTACTTAAATAAAAGTGTTTTGCCATAGTTCATAATAATAGCACAATAAAAGAAATAATTTTAGCATGAGATACAGAGATTCCTTGGAGGTTATACATGCAAATTGCACTGAATCCAAGCTACAGTTCAACAAGAAAAGCAATATTTTGGGACAACAGTTCTGCTTTTGTAATGAGCCTGTAAGATTCATTCCACAGAAATAGCTACAGGTATATTATACCCCATGAACTATTACAAAATTAAACTTCATAAGCAATATGCCTGTGCTTTGTGTGATGCATTTGCTAAAAAAATCATTCAATTTATCATGTTTTCCTGAAGCGTTATGAGACAAGGTCTTTGAATAAAACTCATTTCATTAGGCTATCTTGTTACATGGGAAGATAAGATCTACACTTGACTGAAGACACCATTCCATCATGCCCATAATCACCCTACCTGGAGAAGTAAACATTCAGGACCTTAGAAAAATGGCATTGCACTGCTTCACTAATGTTGCTGAAGGAATACATTAAAAAGAAAAGGTCCAGGAGGACACAGTGAAAAATTATCTGAAAGCAAATTCAGGCACTCAGAAAACTCTTCAGTATGCACTGGGTGCAAGTGGTTCAGGCTGGGAGTTCACCTCAGCCTGGGCGAATAGCATGGAGCGGTGTGAGAGGAGTACATTACCACGGGTAAAAATCAGACCCAGGGTCATGTACTTTGCAATGCCTGTCTTGCTTTCCCATTGACAGTTTAAAAGGGACATTTTGAACATTATCATCTACCCAGTCTTCATGTGGATGCTGCTGCACCAGCTGTAAGACACATATATTTGCATAGCTTATATTGTTATATATTCCAAAAGCAGGTCTGAGATCTAGTCCAAGCTGTGACAGAAATCTACAGTGTGGTTTGAGGTTTAATTTTTCTGTGCTTCAGTTTCTCGCCTACAGAGAGGAAACTGATTATAAGTGCCAAAGGTAAGGTGTTGTGCTGTTAATATAGAAGTCCTTCTGATGTGTTTAGATGCCTGCAAGCAAATATTCAGAAGTAAGACAATTTGAAGGTTGGTGTACTTTTCTTCCAGTTTCCTTTTCTTTTTTTTTTTAAATGTTATAAAGCTCCAACCTGAATACCTCTGTGCCTCCTATGAAGTTCATTCAAACAGTCAAGGCAGAAGCAGAGCTCAGGTTTAACAATTGACAGTGCCTGTTTCATATGAAATGCTCATCTATCATCTTGGTGTAAGGTCACAATATACAGAAAAGAAAAAAAACCATATCCACAGGACATATGACTGTCCCCAAAACCTTGAACAAATTATGGGACAAGGTCTACCCACAAAGTTAAGATGTTCCTGGTTGGAATATCTGGCTGCACGTTGTGTCTGGACTCCCACTGACAGCCATAGCTTTTTGGCAAAACTGGAAACCTCTTTTTAATATTCTTGTTTAATTTTCAGTCAGAGAAGTTCCTTGATGCAGCTAGCTATGCAACTGCATGACTACTCTGGGCAGTCCCAAATGTAGATAAGAGCATTTATTTGAAAGGAGATGGGCTTCTGGGGGCTTATAAGATCTTGTTCTTTTGTGACATTAAATAGCATTCTAGGTGATAGTTAAATGTATTCATAGATGTTGTTCCAATTGCTATTTATTTCCCAGCTAAACAATATGCCTACACTCTTCTTAAAAGGGTTTTTAAATATGCAATGTTGTTCAACCCTTTAACAATAAATGACAGAAACGGGACTACTAAGAAGCATTAGTTTTCTGTTAAAAACACTTCTGAATAGAAAATTAAGAATACTTTTATTTCTTTCAAATTTTCAAATTTTATTTCTAACAAACTTTTTTAGTCCAGCAGTGAAAACAGGAACAATTATTTTTAGATATCAGTGTTTTTGCTTTTTTACTCATTTTTCATTTTTGCATTCTTTACCTTTTCTTCCTCTACATCCTTTATTTTGTTTTGTCAGTGGGAGAGAAAGAATGAAAAAGGCAAAGCATTCTTTTCCGTGAATATAAAGGAATCCATGTAGAATGTTTCTTATCATGAATACGTTGCCATTTTTCAGCTATTATGTCTCAGTAAACAAGATTTTTTTAAAAAAGCATGCCATTTGATCAGCTGTTCCTAACACCTTAATTGTGGGACACTCTTCTACCCCCAAGAGTGATTCCCCCACTAATAAATGCATTTCACAAAGCTGCAGACAAAATCTTAGATGTATTTTCTTGTCTTAGACTTCTACTGGGGCCTTACGCAAATTCTTGTTCCAGACTGCAGAGTTCCTCACATCCAAGTCTCTCCCTTACAATCAGTGTAAGAATAGCCTACAACTCTCTTTACGATATGCGCATTCAATCCTCATTCCTACCCATCCTGGTGTTCATTACACGGATTTTGGATTCAACAGTGTATATGTCAGGCGATGTGAGAATCTATCCTGGAAATTCTAAATCGTCTCCAATTTCAAAATAGCCAGTGAGAAGTGAACTTTTTTTGAAGTTCATGTTTGATGAGGTGCTTGAAGGAAATGCATTCCCTCTGTCCCAGCTAAGCTATCAGCATCCAGAGAGAAGTAAAGGCCAAAAAAGCAAGTGAGAAGGCTCCTCCTTCCAGCTGCATACACTGCTGACATTAGGATTTGGACACAATACAAAGAAAGGGCACAGGGACAGTGAGTTTCCATTTACGCAGGTCCACAGTGTGTCAAGGAGCTGTTAAAGGCACTTTGTCTAGACTGCACATTCTTTGAGGAAGAAATTATCTTTTTGCTATAAAATCTGTTCTGCACTTTGCTGTGGGTTCCTAACAGAGATTTCACCAGGATCACCACTCTTACATACGGCACATATTCCACTGAAAGATTCAGAAATACACTCTTCTATGTCAGGAACCAAAGAAAGCCAAAGCTCTAGGAAGCCAAAGCACATCACATTTTACTCACAAAGCACTTGATTCATCAGGAATATCATAAATGCTGTGGATCAGTCAGGAGATGGCTTTGTCCTAAAGCCCTTCTTCAGCCACCGCCACTGAAGGTCACTTCTAAAGCACTGAGGACGAGGACCACATTTTAATATTCACGGATGCCTTGGTGTGGGTTACATTTGTTTTGAAGTCCATACTCTCATAATTGACAAGATCCTGGCTTGTGACAGGAAAGAAAACATATACACATCATCAAGAGGAGACTGAAAATGAAATGAGAACAGAACATGGGGAAAAATAATGAGAAAAATGGAAAGAAAAATAACCTCTTTGAAAGCGCATTCCAGCCTTTTACAAATTACAATCCCCAAAACATTTTTTCAGTTGTGCTGCACATCCTTGCATAATGAATTCAAGACTATTAACAGTAGGTTTGATTTTCTTAGTTACCTTTTCTGATTCCCTTAGAAGTAGTCCACTGACCCTCAGGGTCCACTGGAAACCGCTGTGACAGTATAATTATGATTTACTAAGTACGAAGGGACAAATTTTCAAAGAGCAGAGCTGGAATTTCACTTTGTAAATGCAAGTAATAATATTCAGAGCAACACAATTATATCCAAACATGGCACACTTAAAAATGTAGGCACACATAATTTCTTAATTGTTAATTAAGAAATTCTTAATAAATGTCTTTATAGAGGACCTTCTCACAAGGAGTTCTTTTTCACTCCCATGCTGAACTCTCAGTCTGCCTGTCTTGTACTTGGCAACATTATATACTTTTAAGTTAAAAACCAGCCATACGATACGAGGCCATATCCTCAGCTGGAGTAAATCAGCTCTGCCGAAGCAACAGATCCGTGTTGATGTACACCAGCTGAAGTCCCGGACAATTTTTCAAAATAAAAGTACTTTGAAGTGACCCAAACTACAGCCTCCTAACAACCCTGTATGGCAGATGAATGTAAATCTCACGAGTCGTTGCAAGATGCTGATCTCCCATTTTGACTGAAAATAGAGCCATCACAGAAGTGATGTATTACGCCTCTCATTTATTTTCTAGGAGAAGGGTGCAGGTGAAGGGAAGTAAAGGGCAGAGAGGGTCTGGGGCTATGCTATATTTCTGAAACCAGCAAGACGATGAGGCTGTGGGTATCAGCTTACCTTCAGCTCCTGCTGTATCCCACAGTATGCCTGACAAAGGTGAAGGTCATGTCTCTGTCACTTGGCGATTCACAGTCATTTACATCTAGTTGTTTTGCAAGTGTGTGTGTTCAGATGAGCAGAATGGCTTGTGAATTGGTAATAGGATACCAGAGCTTGTTGCCAAAAGGCCACTAGTTCAAAACCAGAGCAGTTGTTCAAGCAGCCAAAAGGCACTAACTTTCAGAGAGCTGCTCAGTGGCTGAAAAAGTGGTGAATTCAACCTAGATCTCCTTTGCCATGCATCCCTATCGCAGAGCTGCTCTGTCGCTGTCAGAAGGGACACCTTGAGGATATGGTCAACAGAAAGGCCAAGGGCCAATGGTGTGGCTGTGTGGCTGATATCCTCCTCTCACCTCAAGCAGCATGCTTTACAGGAGGGTCAGATATTCACTGCTGGGGCAGCATGGGAAATGTCACCTGCTGCTGCTGCCCTTGCCAGTCCCATTCATGGAGGTTAAAGTGTGACATCAAACCCCTGGATGTTAAACCTTATGCCTTTCAGAATCATTTAGAAAACTTGAATAAAGTGCTGTGAAGACAGTAATAAATAAACATGCAGAGAGAGCTGTAGCAGGCTTCAAAAAAAAGCACTTGCAAACCCTATAGCTCAGGATACCTCTCTTACTAAATTTTGCTGACAATGCCAGCAGGCGCCTGGTGGCAGAATTACTGATTTGTATTTTTTTTTTCCTAGTATCTGTTTTATCAAATGCTTTGTTTTTGTTTTCACTATGCCTGTAGGATTCATACTCTTCACTTAGTACCCGCTTCCCACCTAGTAGATAACCAATGCTTCAGGTCCGTCTGCCTGAAGAGGGGCAGAGAAAGGGATGGGGAGTCAAAGGAATCCACTGTCACAGAAAGCAATATTTAACCTGCTTGCCCTCAGCAGCACAAAATAAGCTATATGTGCCATAGCCACAGCCCAACCCCAAGTCTCCTGCAGCAAGTAGCAAGGTATGAGGAACACTGAAGTACCATTACTTGTTGTGACTGGTGTTACAGGCAGCCCAAAAGTACCGACTACTCTGGCTCTGCCGATATTGCTGTGTGAGCTGAACAGATAAATGCCAGCACGGACCTGTCTGTAAGAGGTGCAGACGTCTCTGTGGACTGATATGCATCTGTAGAGGCAGAAATGGCACTATGTGCTGTTGAGGTACTGATAGGAAATGCAAACCTTGAGCTCCGCAGACCTCAGGAGAACTCGGACATGAGTCAGAGCTTTGTATCTGATCTCATTTCAAGTAAACAGTCATCTCACAGAGTTTCCTGTAACCTCAGAAATATCCTTCCTGAGCCCACAATTGACCACCTAAGCTCTACCACACTTTGGGTCACAGTAAAGTAAAATGACAAAAACATCTTTCTTGTCCACTGCCTGGAGAAATTTCCATTTCTTCATTCTTCCACAGTTGTTTGTACACCTGCACGGATGATTAAAAACTTCAGACCCACTGAAACCAGCAAAAGTTGAAACATATGTACTGTGGCAAAGCAGGTGGGCACTGATTAACAAAATCTGGTATCTGGAAGGAACTGGTAAGCACCTCTCTTCTGAAAACAGAAATTAAAATCATTCGCTGGTTTTGGTGACTAGCTAAGCACACGGTTAAACAAAATTAACCAAGAGGCAATTATTAGAGCAAAAGCAGTCCCAGCAGCAGCCACTTTCTTGTTGAAAGGCATAACTTCAAAAATATCCACTTGTTTGCCAGGTCACTTCTAGACAGCTTTGGGGCATATAGTTAAAGACTGGTTTACATTTCCTATTTGTTTGCAGAACGGCACCCCAGTAGTTGATTGGGGGAGGTTTATTAGTGTCCTTTGATTACTGTACAGGCCTTCATTAAGCACTGTTCAAATACAGAGCAAAAGAGAGTCCCAGCTCTTACAGTTCACATGCCAAAAGCTTGGAGAAGCACAGTGAGTAGCCCCACAGGCTATGAGACTGGACAGTAGCAGAGGCAAGGAAAGACCTAAGGGCTCTTGATATCTACTCACTCCCAAAACTTATCCATGCCAGAGTCTTCCTCTTGCTGAAACTTCTTGTCCTGCTTGCATTTTATTAGTCTGTGGTAAATGTAATTCCTAGAAGAGCTTTAAATGTGAAGTGAACAGAGATTTTTGACAAGAGAAACTGCCTCTTTTCCCTGCAGGTGTTCAAACATTCACAGTAGCATAGAGATGAGTTGTGCACCCCACCACAGTTTCTGGCACCAGTGTCATCAGAGTGTGGCCACAAATAAAAAAGCAACACTGCATTATCCTCCAGCTCAACTTCCACTTGCCAATGCTGTGTGCTTGTGACCACTCTGTCTCCCATTTTGTGCTGATCATCTCACTGGAGGCAGCTGTATTTAACTTTGAGTGGGTTTTGAAGAAGTAAGGGTCAGTCACTTTCACATTTCTCAAGCTAGAACAAACTTGGAATATCCACTGTTGGGAAATCCCATGTGATGTTTTTTACCTGAACATGGAAAGTGTTCCCTTATCTGGTTTGAGTAATAACCTGCAGCTAAAAGCAAGTGCCTTCCAGAGACATAAGTCTACTTTTGTAGTTTTCTACCTTGTAAGATATGAAAATCTTGGTGCTCACATGCACACTTAAGCCTGTGAGCACACAGTTGCTTTATTAGATAGCAAAAAACACCACTGAAAACAATGACATGCCTGTTATTCAGTAATTGGCAAGTTAGCAAATTACAGCAAAGAGCTCTCCTCTCTAATTCTGACTGACAGTTGTGTATTTTTTCCTCCACTGTCCTTTACTTAATCAAAGTACTTTGTCCTTTACTTAATCAAACTTAATCAAAGGTGAGCTCAATAATTGTTTGAAATAGCTGAATGGTGGGTTTATCGCATCTGACTGCTGACTCTGCCATGAAGATGGCTGGTGTAATATTAAAAATAGTAGTCATGAGTTGATGCACTTAACTATTCATCAACAGAGGTGGTGGTGAAAGTTTTCTCAAATTTCTTGAGAAAAATGAGAGTCTCACTTATAGTGGATGCTTGCTGACAAACCCCAAGCCCATGGCTACCTGGTCATCATACTTTGAATAAGAGGACGGAAGGAGTGAATGTAGAGCAGGATAAGGCTGAAGCATGAAGATGGAACTAGCACTTCACATGGTCAATAAACTCCCTGCTACTGAAGATGCCTTTTCAGCAGCCGGGAACCCAAATTAGTTTAGTTTCCCAGACGGTTCCAGCCCCAGATAGGCAGCATCTGGCCAAATTTTCAAAGGGTTTATTACAATGTGTATTGAAAATTTTGGATGAACTTGAGCTCACTTATCCTGAAATACTGTAACTGTTATGCACAGGTGGGATCTACTCATGTGTGTATAACCATGAGCAGTGCAGAGCTTCCCAGAAAGTAATGATGAAAGAAAGTTTGCAATTGATGAACTGAAAAATATATTTCCCTCACTGTGGGACAGAGGAAAGCTATTTATTTTAGGCTCTCATGTAATAAATGTATGTTTCTCTTGCTTAAGTACTGTTCAAGGCAATACACTAGAGATTCTGCCTAGCTGTGCTCACACACAGTGAAAGAAATTGCAAAGTCATACAGCAACACATAACAAAAGATAGGTATAGACTGATAGAGCAAAACATCAGTGGATCAGCTAAACTGCACACGTACACTCATATATAAACTAGCAGATGCTTTAATTCAGGAGTGTATCAGTGTTATCAGGAATCATGAGCTTTGAACTAAGATCAAAGGAACAACAATGTCATGCTATAGTGAAAAAAAAAAGAAAAAAAAAACAAAAAAACAAGCAGAGTGCTGAGCTGCTTATAAAAAGAAACACTACTTGCAAGATGTGTGAAGTTAGCTGGTTCTTTTCCCATAGGTAGGCAGGTCACCATGGGAGTCCTATATTCAGGTTAGGTGCTGCTGTCAGAAGGTGTCATTTAGAGGTGAGCAAAAACGAGAAAAGGTCCACAGGACACAACTTGGAGTAAAGGAAAGACTGAAAGAACTGAAGTTGTTCAAGAAATAAAATTGAGAAGAAGATCAGTGGTAGTCCTCAAGTATGTAAATGCTCTATTGCACAAAGAGAATAGTCTCTTCCTTACACCTATGTTTGATAAATCAAGAAATTGTTGGTTAAAATAACAGGCAGGATAATTCAGGCTAGATCCAGAGGCTTTCTAACATTGAGGATCATGGAACACTGGCACAGATTGTCTGGCAAGGCCATTGTGTTTTCGTCACTAAGGCATACATGAACATCTGCCAGAATGAGACAGATCCCAGGGACCCACCCAAGGCTGGATCAGACAGCTTTCCCAAGATCCCTTCCAGCTCTGTGATCTCCTAGCATTTCACATTAGGTGGTATTACTCAGTAGACCTGTGAGCTGGTGCACACCATTCTTCTGTCCAAATACATTCCTGAAATGGCGCAGCCATTACCTCCTCTTTCAGCGCGTGTTGGCTGGCCAGCCCACTGCTGGAGGTACAGAAAGGCTAAGGCAACCAGAATTTACATCCTAAAGCCTCCCTGTTGTTCTGCTCTGTTACATGTGGGGAAAACAGTGTTCAAAGGACCCAGTCTAGATGGTTAGTGAGCACAGATGTGCTATATTCATGAAAGACAGGCAAGTCATTCATATTAGTATGATGGAATTTTAAAAAGATTTGAAAGACAGGCGCTGGACTATTAGGACCTGGCTACTTTTGACACAGAAATAAGAGTCATAATTGGCTAATTAATTAGAGATTAATTTAGGAAAATATTTATGGGGTTTAAATCAACTGAGGTGTAAATGATATTGAATTACCAATTTCTTGTTAATAGGAAGTATGCATTTGGAGGGCTGGTAAAAATGATCTTCTGACATGCTTTTATTCACTAGCATTATCATTCCTTCTGCTCACTCGTTACTATTATTTTTAGCTGATACTGAGAAGATAATTTTAACAACAGGGTGTCTCAAGAGCGAATTCCCTAGTTTTTCTCTGGCTGTTTTTACACTGTGGGATGTGCATAAAAACAAAACAATTTTCCCAGTATGAATGAGGAGAGTACGCTTTATAGCATGGTAGCACTGCTAAGAAAACAAGTCATTTAAATATTAAAATAGACTTCCACACGTGGTCTCACTTTTAGAAAAGAAGCAGCCAGCTGATACAAGTGTTCGCAGTTTACTCACACAATAGGAAGTTTCGTGAGGTACTCCAGCAGAGAAGTGACTAACAGGCATAACAGAACCCTCTGAGATAAAAAGAAACCAACCCAAACTTTCATATGCAAAACTAGTCCAAAATAAACTGTTTTCTAAGGCTTATAAATTTTTAACTTTTCCTCTTTAAAATATTGTCTAGCCTTGGTGATGGCAGAGATCTGAGATTCCTTCCAGTCTTCTCTCTTACCTTTCTTATATTCCACGTTTCCTTTTCTCACTAAATTTTCCACGTGTGATATTAAGCAGATGTAAGAGAACTAAAATGTCCATAAGAAAAGGGTTAATGTTTGAAGAACTTGCTACATAATTGAAAGCATAAATAAAGCCACTCCGTGGATTATTTCTAGGCTACAAATCTTTAAGTATTCAAATCAGTACTCAAATCTTTGCATTTCTGTATGACTACCTGGAATTGCAGGGGATTGAGCTAGATGACCTTGTGAGTTTGTTTAATACTATTGTTTTTTCTATAAAAGATTGTTCAAACAAACCAAACATAATCTACAAACAGATGAGATTTTCTCATCAGGAACCCAAATGTATTTGTTCATAGGACAATACATGCTATTTTTCAGCAGTCAATTCCATGAAAAGAAATACACTTTATGATCTATTAGGCCAATAAGAAGTAACTCAGCTTGAAAGATGAATATAAGTTTTCAAATAACCCAGTGAAATGAGTATGAAAGACCTAAAGATCAAGAATTATTCATAGAAATTATTCAGACAATGCTCTCAAATAACCAACAAATGTGAGAAAACTGCAAGCTATTAACAGACAATTTACACGCCGTAAGAGAGGCAGTGTATGAAATGAATTACTCAAGACAAAGAATTTTAGTACTCAGTTTTATTCCAAACAGTGCTTTACCACCAGCACCTTTCCTGCAGACCAGGTCATTGTCGCAATGTGCTCAGCATTGATGGCATACAGAAGACACTTACTCATATTGATCTGTAAAAAAGTACCAAAATTCAACACCTAAATTAGGGAGCAGCTTCTTCTGGAACATATTTGTAGACAACAGAGACACACCGCTTTATAGGACTATTCATAACATCTAATTTGGACTCATATTCTGGGTTGCAATCTATTTTCTCTATAGAGAAGCATGAATCTAAGCTCTTCATTTGTACGCACTGGGAGTATGAAGCGATATGCTGTGAATAATTATTATAGCATCCTGCAGAAAATTCTGGATAGTGGCCAAGATGGACATCTCCCATACACACATGGGAGCACAGAGAACCAGTCTGCAAGAACAAGCATGGCACCATCTGGCTTTAGGGCAAGTAATCTCAACAGAAAACCTCTGTGCCTTCTTCTAAGGAGGATCACTTCACAGAGTCAGTGGTTCTGGAAAGTTACTGTCAAGGTACAGCCAAGTAGCAGAGGGACAGAGATACACAAAAACAGGAGCAAAATCCCTCATCAGCTAATAGGTAGAGATGTAGTGACTAGGACCTTCCCCATTCTCCAAACTATCAGATGTTTACATGATTGAGATGGAGGCGTTTCCTTCCTAGACCATACCCCTTGGCCTTCCATTTTCCATCTGATATTTGCTCTATGCTGCCCATACAGACTTGCCATGATGTGACTTCTGTGGAAAGAAAGACCAAGTGGACTAGTTCTCACCCTCTGTGTTGTGTTCCTCATCACTCGGGCTTGCTTTGCTGTTCTGACTATGACTAGTAACATTGAATGAGTAATTATGCAGAGTTCAGTGGTGGTACTTCTCCAGCTTATGTGCATATTGTTGGCAAAACTATTTTTTTTCTTTTGCCCCTGACAATTTGTGGCCAATTAAAAGTCATGTTTCCTTCCCCAAAAAGAGCTGTTATGACAGCATTTTGGCCAAATTTCATCAATGCTGTCTCACTAAGTATTCCTTGCAGAATTTCTGGAGAGTGTTGTTCTTCCCCACTTTCCATCTTGAAGTGGCTTTAGAGGTTTCTCCAAACTGCTAAATAAATCTCTACATCTACCCATTTACTCTTAGTGTAACACTACAAGTTTTGGGACAAATGCAGTATCATAAGTCTCCAAGAATTCCATCTCTTTTCTACACAGTCCAATGTGGTAGAACATCCTTAAGGCAATTGCATTTTGAATTTATGTCTTTTGGTCAAGAAATCTCACAAAAGATTTGTACTGCTTCAGAACTACCAAACATGATTCTGGACCTCAACTTCAAACCCAGGCTTTAAAACAGACCTTAAACCTGACATGGAAATTGCTTCAAATTTCTCCTTCATGTGCAGCCTGGTTTTTATTTTCCTCAAACCAGTTTCCTCTTCTTTGCTAGCTGAATCTGCAAACGCTTAAAGAGGCACCTAAAATTTGCTCACCAGGCTTAGCTTAGCTAGAAACAGATTAGGCACAAAGGAGAAAAATCAACCCTTTATTTTCCAGAATGATTTTTTTGCTAAAGCTGCCCAGGAAAGATGGGGTGCCAACTCCAAACGTTGCCATACACAGCTGGGATTATGGCAGAGAAGATATTTGTAGTCTCCAGCGGAGAAACACTTTAAGGCATTTAAGGCACCCTGTGAGCACCAGCTGGAGTTTGCAGCTGAAGCAGCTGTTGCAGTATGTGGGAAAGAGTCCTGCAGATTAAAACAGACATGGAAGCTTAAGGAATCATTTGGAGTGAGTTGCCAGTGTAGATACCGCTTCTCCACTGACAGCTGTGTCTATGGAGGGAGAGTGGAATATGCACTTACTCCAAAGCCTGGGATGCACAAAAGGGAAGCAGAACAGATTCTCCAAATTGCCAACAAGCACTTTTACTGTCTTCAGATCCTCTCCAGACTGTCATTAGGGAGCGCCACATGTGTGTGGCAGACATTGCACCAGACACAGCTGTTGGCAGCTCCTTGCAAGTGGAAGGCCAATGTCACTGCTCCAGTTCTTAGCTGGGAAAGGATAAAAAGAGGAAACTCCATTTAAATGCCAAATACACACTCA
Source organism: Perdix hodgsoniae (assembly GCA_035772895.1). Taxonomy (NCBI): domain Eukaryota; kingdom Metazoa; phylum Chordata; class Aves; order Galliformes; family Phasianidae; genus Perdix; species Perdix hodgsoniae. The sequence continues at coordinate 2,052,881 of JAPSGF010000027.1, forward strand.
CAGACACACATCTTTTGGAGGAGAGGAAAGATAGAAGCTTCCAAGAAGCCTTGTGTCTCCTCTCCCTCTGTTACCTGGAGTAATACCTTGCTGTTGTGAGTTTACATGTTTCTTAAAGGTCAGAGGATGAACAAGGCTTTTTGCACCACAGCAGTTCTTCGTAAATCCTTAGATGAAAACTTGTGCCCCTGATCTGTGTTCCCACACCTCTCTTTTGCAGCTATGACAAGGCAGATCCCAGGACTATATCACTGAAAAGCAGTGGCTTCTCAGAGAGCTGGAGCCTGGCCATATCTCAGACTTAAAGTCCAAGTCTGGACTTAGAGAAAGAGTAGAATGAAGACCTGCATGCTTGGCCCATCCCTACCCACCCCTCCCAAGCTTTCAGTAGGAGCGTAGGCCATGTGGACAGGTCTACCATGAGGGGCCTTTTTCACTGATCACACTACAGGATCACACCACAGTACCTCTTGGTACAATTTTGAGGTTCTAGAGAAGTACTCCATTGATGGTTGAGCTCCACAGTGTGCAGACACACAGAACATATCCGACCCCAGATAAGCATCCTGCAGCTCTGAGAAGTTCCCAAGGCCTCTGGAAAGCAACCTGCCCCCTCTGTCCCTCTGCCCCAGTGGAAGCACCTCCAATCCGTGAAGCTTGTTCCTTACCTCCTCCCAACTGCCATCTTTTGTTGCAGGAAAGCAGGACATAATTCTGCTTTATGAAAACTAATTTGCAAGTGTACAATGCCAAGATAAGCATCACGTTTCTCCCACAAAGGCAGAGACTTTCATATTTGGGCAATGTATAAGATATAGCTTCCCACAGTTAAAGCAATTTGGCAAGGCTCTGCCTAGTAACACTGTCATCAACTCAAATAAATCTGTTTGATTAGATACCAAACCTTTATCTACTACACTAACATCACTTTTATGCTCCTTTGACTTTTAATTTGGCACACCAGTAGCACTGAGAAGCCACAAAATTCCTGTTGTGCTAGATGCTATGCAAACACATGGCAAATATTCACTGCCTGCCTTCAGGCCTAAAGTCAGCAATCAAAAATACAGCACTAACTTTCCAGTTTCAAAATTACTCCCAAAATACTGCAGTATATTATTTCACTGTCCAGAAACATCCCAAAAGCATGCAATAAAATTGCTCAGCATTACAGATATCCACCTTTCCTGAAAAAACACACTGATTATTTACAGGGAGGGAATCACATTTGGGCATACTGCATGGTGGCAGTGCGCTGTTCTCCTGCTCAAAGCAAAACAGGTGCTGGTGCTGGTGCTCTCCATTGCCATGTGAGTTATTGCTCCATTACCAGCCTGAACCTGGAACTCTGCTCAGGCTGCAATAACAAGACAGATAGGTCTTTATGAAATCTACACTATTAACACTATTTGTTTTGCCATGAGTTGACAACTTTAGTAAATTGCTCATAATTGGCTATCAACGAAAAAACACAGCTCTGCTCACCTTTATTATGGTATTGATCTTCAATAATTGGTTTTCTTCTGGGGGGGAGAGGGAGGGTAGACTGAGGAGGGAAATGTGTGAGTTGCTTTTGTTTTGTACAAGAGCCTACAAAGAAACTGGCAGTGTGGGTATGATCTGCATGTGGAACTTCACTGTGGCATAAAAAAAAAAAAAAAAAAAAAAAAAAAAAGCACATAAAATGCACACCAGAAGTAGCAAAAGCAAAGATTTACATTTTTTCTCTCTGGCATTATATTTTAGCATTAAAAGAAAAGAATGGAGTTTACCATGTATCTAAACACGATGGTAGCCCTGTAGGAGACTTGTGTTAGTCAAAGGCTGAAATACATTAACATTAAAAAACTCCATAGGGTTATTTTAAATATTCATTAGGAAATTTACAAGCTTTGGTGTAATGGCTGAGACTCCAGTGTTTTTATAATTGGAAGCCAGGCCAGTGGAAACTTTCTCAGCCATGGGAAAACAATGTGGCCCAGTTTCTTTTCCTATGTTAGAGATTCTTGATTATGCTTTCTAATATTAATCCCCTGAACACATCTCTCACACATACTTGATATTACAGTATCATTATGTGGCATCACTCATTATCAGATCTTCTCTTGGACATTCCTTTATTTTCCTTCCATCTTTTTAGTAAATATGCAATCATCACCACAGACCGAAATAGAGCATTCTCCTCTTCTTCTTTCAGATGAAAGGGACAGTGTTGCTGGGAAGAATGTAAAAATGGTCTAGCGTCACTCAATAGGTAAACGATTCAGATAATTTGTTGACAAGCACCAACACTTAGCATATACCCAAGGAAATTGTCAGAAACTCTGTTTAGAGACAACTTGCTCAAAATTCAATTGCACAAGATTACAAACTAATCTAGAAAAAGAAAGAGTATATCTGGTGGTTTTTTTTTTCTGTATTTTGTCTTTTTTTTTTTTTTAATGTATCATTTTTTAACTGCAGGATAGCCAAAAATTCAGCATTCATTCAGTTTTCTGGCCTTTTGTTTCTGTGGGCACAGGAAAACTGCTGGAATTTTTGCTTCCTCACTTTCTTGTTCCATAGATGTCAAATGATCACCATGAAAGACTGGGAAAGGAGAGTTCTGAAGATTTACCCCTCCCAGGAGATCTTTGCCCAGATTTGCTATAAAACTCAGTGTAATCTTTGATCTTCCAGTGACTTGTACTCTTCTCTGTTACTTGAAACCCAGCATTATTATTAAGCTTAAGTAGATTGCTTTAAACTTCTAAAATATTTACTCTCCTGCCTCCCAATGGGATGTTAACAATAAAAAATAGTGAAGGCTTCTACATTTGTTTTTACTTTACATAAACGAATTAAGCAGCCTCTACTAGACTCGTTTAGACCCACAGTAATGTAAAGTGAAGCAACATAAAAGAGCTTCTACATCCATGTTTACAGAACAGAAATTCTACAGTTTTTGGAGGGAGAAGTTTAGAGAAGGTGCCTAACTCATCTAACTCATCTCTCTCAGCTGTGAGCAAACCTTGATAGGCTCCTCTGTTCGTAAGGGAAATGTGTGACACTAACAGCTCAGTTGTTTGCTTTTGTATTTTTTCAACTGAGTTCAAAGGACTCACTTGATTGTATCCCTACCCCCTCCCCCACCCTTCATCCTTCATAACCATTGTTTAATGAATTTTTATTAGAAAAGCATGGCTGCAGTTATGAAAAAAAAAAAAAAAATCTGTCTTTGAAACCAGGAGGAGAGTGTGTTTTCCCTGGCATTAGCCTGTTAGTTTTTAATATCAGGTTTGCACTGGAGTTGACTCCTGGTGCATTTTGGAACCATAAGCCAACAAAGTGAAGCTAATGGGAAAGGAAATAATACAGGAGAAGAGAGCCTCTTTTGAAGTGTGGGCAGGAAATCTGCACAACTCTTTCCTTCTCCTTCTCCTTCTCCTTCTCCTTCTCCTTCTCCTTCTCCTT
>JAPSGF010000027.1:2071514-2114050 GCA_035772895.1 Perdix hodgsoniae
AAATGAAAGGGAAAAGAGAAAAAGGAAAAGGAAAAAGAAAGATGAAGGAATAAGCAGAAGTGATTCAATATTAAAAACGATCACGATTCTTATCACGATACCATATGAAAAAGAGTAAATGTGAGAGAACAGTTTTCTGTGGAGATGGGTTCTCCAAACCTGATGGATCTAAGCAACCAGAATTTAGCAGGGAGTTCATAAATAGTGGCTAAATATCTTTGCCCTTAACATGATTCCAGGCAATGAAAGCAAAATTTAGAATCACATTTGATCGCATCTTAATTAATACCATATTAAGCCAGTGGTTCTTCTAAGCACTGTTAATATTCATAATTCAGAGTTGTGCAGAAATAAAGGAAATGAATGCCTTCCCACAAGATTTTGTTCACCATATATCAAAAAATGAGGCCCTTCTTTGGACCATACAGTGATCTGTTTAATTTTCCTTTGCAACTTACATGGGAAGAAATGCCATGTGCAATTCTCAGCAAACAACCCATGTGCTGATACTACATAAGCCGGCTTCAGCTGGGATCCTAGTGGCTTTGTCATGGAGCAACACATTTAGCAGTTTATCGTATGAGCTGGAGAACATTTCCAACCTAGTGAGACCACCTGGCTGCTAGATGATAGCATGTGAACCAAGATGAACAGGTGGGGTGAGTGAAGTATGCCAGCTCTATAGCAGTGCCCAAAAGGCATACCAAAATCTTTGGACAAGACGGAGTAATAATTTGCTGCCTGAGCCAATATCTGCTTGCTGGAAGTTCTCATCATCTGCTTTCAGGATATAGCAGGATTGATGTGCTGTGCTAGCCAGGACGCTGGGATAGCCAACACTTTTGTCCATTTAACCATGCTATTTAATGTCCCTGTGCCTCTGCTCACTTTATTAAAGAGAAGGACAACAGGTTGTTGCTTTCCGGATTTCTCCTCCCAAACTCTTTTCCGCCTTGCTCCAGGTTTGTACAAGGCCAAGTACTGGAGTCTAAGCACTGCTGTAATAATAGAGCCCTTGGGAAAGGTATCACTTTCATAGCTGCAGGTGTTGAAATATTCACCCTGAGATCTCAGCCTCATTAGCGCTGCTAGCCAGCCTCCTTATTATTGAAAAAGTTGTTACAAAGCTCAACCTATGTGAAAGAAGTCAGGCTCTGATTTGGATGTATATCAGCCTCCCAGAAGCACCACCACTTCTGCCGCAACCCAGCTGTCAGTCTTAGTAAAAAGGCCAGGAACTGAAAAGGTTGGAGACTGAATCTAGTGGGCCCTACAAAAGGTCATTCAAGGTCAAATCAGGGTGGCAATATGGGGAAACTGGCTGTGCTGGAGCTCCTCTGGTGCCCATTCTGCAAGGAAAACTACAGTCTTTAGAGCTGTCACCTTCCTTCACAACCACTAAATTCAGACAAACATTTTTTAAAAAAAACATCTCAGAAAAAGTTAAACTAACAAACTCTAAATAGGGGAAGGTGTTAAATTATGTGTGGCCTCATTCTTGTGCTCTCTCTGACAAACAAAATGTGGCCAAAAGGGAATTATAAACTATGATGCTGGTAAACTTTTCTCAGACTCTTTATTTCAGATTCCTTATAAAAGAGTTGATACCCTGGATATATAGGCATGCTGTATGATATAGGCCATGCGGAGAAGGAAGAAGAGTGATTCTCTTCTCTCTACACACACACACACACAAACACATATGTACACACATTCCCATTGAAATGAATGAGCCCATTCATAGAAACACAAGTTCTGTTGGTTTATTAGGCTTGGAACCAAGTCACACCATCTCAACCTGCCAGAGTTAAGTTGTACACACCAGAAAAATGTCTCACCTGCAGTACCTGTCAGCCTATTTCATATTAACATAAGCACTATAATTTCTGCTATCTGTGGACCAAGTCCTAAAGGCCTCACCCAGCCCTGAAAATGAGCAAAATGATCTTTCCTGCCCTGTATCAAAATTTCTGGACTAACCACCTCCTCAGAAGGCAGGCAGTGTTTCCCGCAGGAATGACTGCTGTGGGGAGGAGGGACATTCCTTGAGGTTCCCCTTTCAGAGACTTCTCAGAATCCCTCCCTCTGGGTGGGTTGGCATCTCCTCTTCCAGCAGGAGCAAATGGTCTATCTTCCACAGAGACTTTACTGATCAATCATAGGTCATGGGCAAGTTGCCTCCAGGCTGTCTTCTGGCCCTCAGTAGCTCTTCCCTCTGTGGTCTTCAGTCCTACTCAGCAGCGGAGGTGCTGGGAATAATCCCCGCTCTGCTTCTAACTGTCTGTGCACTGCAACAAGAGTCTAACAGTGCCCTGAGCCAAGCTGCTCAGCCTTTGAAGGCACAGTCCCAAATACCACACGTTCCATACCAAGTCAGAATGTAACGACAGCTATAATTAAAGCCATTATTAATGTAAATACATGAAATCACAATAATAACTAAATGGTCCAATGGAGTCTGAAGTTATGCCTTGCTTCCTCTGGCACAGCAGACTTCTGGCTGCTGACAGAAGATGGGACAGCTACTCGTTAAGGCTCATTTGCAAGCTGGAGACCTATAGCCTAAGTGTGCTGCCTCTGTTTCCTATGTCACATCCTGTTTCTCACCAGTCTACTTCACCAGAGCTCACTGGGACTAGCATACAGCTGATTAAAACAACATTTTGCAGCATACCACTTACATTCATACATATCTGTTTTTGGCCCACTGCTGTCATGTTAGGCAAAATACATCTTTGATGTCTATCATCCGTTGTTTAGCTGTATCACCCAACAAAACTGTCTCATTAGAATCAGAATAATAGTAAAAAGCTCTTAGACTTCTGTCCTGGGCTTTTTCTTCCTAATCAATACATATGAGGGCTGCAACAAAAGTAATATTTCCTGTTTTATTATGTTGGCCCATGATGCCAGAGGCGGATGTTGGTGGTATGTCAGTAGATGCTGAACCTTACCACCAGTATTCCATTACATTTTGTCACTGTGCGACAGATGGCAGCAGAGAGGCAGTCTGACAAAATGGCATCTGATATAGAAATGTGTATGGAAGCAAAGGGGTGTCAATGAAATCTTCCATACAGAAAAAACAGCATCCATTGACATTCATTAATGCTTGCTGAACGTTTATGGAGACCAAACAATGGATGTGAGCACAATGAGACAGTGGGTGGTGCATTTCAGAAGGGAAACAGTGACATGAAAGACAAGCCATATTCCAGATGGCCATGCACAGATGTCACACTACAGAATGAAGAGCGTCTCAATCAGCTCATCATGAAATTTGCACCGAGTTGTATTATCAATACAACTCTTTCCTACGCCTTGATCTTTATTTGCAGCATATGTAGCAAAACTTAAGAAACCATTCCTTTAGTATTTTTTTCCTCAACGAATTCATATTGACTTCCATGAATACTTTCCACATACTTTTTAATAACTACTTAGAAGTCATGATTCTTGAAACAGGATATCATAGTATCTGATATAGTAGCTCCCCTTTAATTGTTAACAGTGATGAGGAATGTGTTGTTCTCATCAACATTATATTAATTATAATTACTCTTTGTAGTGTTTCATCTTATGTAATCAATCTGAAACTCACAGTCCTAAGTTTGCTGCAGAACACAAAAGTTTATTTTTATTAGCATAACATGCTAATGTTGAATTTCTTCACCACTTCTGTCAAACACTTTAAAGAGTGTGTCCACATCACTAAATTTCTTCCAGGTTCAGATTCAATTTACAAATCATCCATTTCTAGTTGAAAAAAAAAAAAAAAAAAAGTGGGCTGTGAATTCTCTGGAGTGTTTGCAAGGCCATTTTCAGTAACAGCAATAAGTGGTTTGCAGTCGATTTCAACTAATAAAATAGTAATAGCTAAGGCCTCCCACAACTAAGACATGAAGTCTTTTACAACCATGCCAAAGCCTCCTTTTCTATCTGAGCTTATTAACTCTCATTTCCGGCAAGCATCTACTAAACCAATGTTCTCTAGCTGTGACCACTCTACTGCAAGAAGATTGTACCAAAATCTTTCATAGAGGTAGAAATGGACAACATAGTTTTGTGCATTCCATCCTCTTACATTATTTCCTTTTACACCTTGTATTTTTATTAAGGTCAGGCAGTGCCACCATATAGGTGCATTCTCTATTTACTTATTCAGACAGCAGCTTCAGGTACAGTTGTCCTAATATAATCCATCATTCTACCAAATGTACTATTTATTTGTCAACTGCCATGGTTTCACTGCTACCTATATGCCTTGCCAAACAACCCTTTCTCTCAGGTGTGTTCATTATGTTTCAGAAAATTACATTTTTTTGACATCACTCTAACCCAGCAACTCTGTTTCTGTTCCAGAATGATTGGCCATTCCAGTCATTCTCTTCTAATATTCCAGTTTCTTTTACCATCTTTCTCAGATTAAGATATCATCTATGGAGCATCTATTCATCCTGTACCATCAAAACTTTGCTGTGTTTCCTGATCAAATAAATGAAGTGCTGAACACGACCTAAATGGAAATATGAAGTAACAAGATTTTCTCAGTAGGGCATGGAAAATACACAAAACATATGTTGGAAATTTCTAAAGCGATTCCCTTGAAACTGCTGATACATCCAGCACATAAAAATGTCTGGTATTAGACAATTTCCCTGAAAGTGATCTTCTAACAATTACTGTGATCTTTTTTATTATAATCATTTTTTGTTTATTCAGTTCTTCTGGTCTATCCAGGTGCAAAACATACTGTCCCTCTTTTCTTCTCTATAGATGAACAGAGAATGTACCCACAGTTCATTCTCCTATGCATTTTGTGATTCTTGGGGTAATAAACTCACCCTGCTCCTTTTTTAGGCTCTTCCTTAAGAGGAATGGAATTTGAATCGGAATAGGAACAGGTGGGAGGTTGATTCTCCATTCTGATGTGCATTCTGCTTTTTCCCTGGCTAATGCCCTCTAACACTTTCTCAAGTCTATTGTCCTCCCCAGTGAACACATCCTCTGAATGAGAACAAAAGCTTAATACATTCTCTGTTACATAATGGGTACTCTTCTTCAGAAGGTTAATACAGACTGTATCTGTCCATTTTATTAACCACTGTGTTAACTTTAGTTGCTATTAGCTCACCCCTATAAGCCTCCCTTACTCTCTATTATCTGCTTCTTGTCAGGAGGATAACATTATTTCAATCAACACACCATCATGTGCACCAGTATCCAATTTAAAATGAATAAATGTCTTACTTGCTTTCAGGATGATAGTCCATTCATCTTCTGATGAATTGCTCTTATGAGGAATCCCCCAGAGCAAATGGTGCTGTCATTGATCTCCTCGATGCTTCTTCTTACAAACTATTTTGCAGTGATGTAATCCAGCACATATCTTTTTTCCAGTTTATGGTTTCTGCTGTTTTTCCCATACCATCTGCAGGCTGCTCTCACAGAAATCCAATCATATCTTCCACAAGCATCTTCATTTCCACTATTTTAGGTTCTTCACTATGTTATCTCCTTTATTATAAACTAAGGAATCTGCTAGTTCGGAAAAATGTATTTCTTGTTTCAACTGTTAATTCTTGAGGTTTATCTTAGTTTCAGCTGGGACGGAATTGTGTTCTTTAGATTGTCTGGTATGATGCTATGGTTTTGATTCTAGGAGAAAAACAATGTTGATAACACACTGATGTTTATAGGTGCTGCTAAGGAGTGTTGTACGCAGCAAAAGCCACTCTTAGCAAAGGGCCTGAGGGGCTGGGGGGAGAAATACTTAGGACAGCTGATTTGAACTGGACAAAGGGATATTCCATACCATATGACATCATGTGGAAGGAGTTCTGAAGGGGGGAGAAGTTCATCTCTCTCTGTTCTACTGTTTGGTGGGCTAGCTGGGCATCATATGGGGGAGTGGTGAGCAATTGATTGCGCATTGCTTTTTATATACATTCATATATATATATAGAGAGAGAGAGGGAGAGAGAAATAACTACTATACTTTCCTCTATCTTAGAAAATAGTCCTATCTCAACCCATGAGTTCTACTTTCATTTCCTCATTTTCTCCCCCATCCCACTGGGAACAGGGGGAGTGAGCGAATGACTGAGTGGTACTCATCCATTTGCTGGATTACACCACAACAATGTTCCAACAGCAGTTTGTTCCAGATCCCAGTCACAGTTCCTCTGTGACCAAGACTTTGCCCCACTACACTGCAAAATTTTCCTTTCAGTCAGAGAGAATATGACTGTTACCGGTTTACCTTCTTTTCTAATCTCCTTATAAAATATATATATATTTATTTCAATACTCCATAGTAAAATACTCCTGAACAGTTTTACCGTTACTTCTGACTGACAGAGCAACTGGAAACAAAAGAAACTCACTGGGACTTATGTAACACCTACTGTGAGACACAGCTATTATCTTCTATCTGCCCTTTTATAAGCAGATAGAGTATGGGGTCATTCAGGTCTTCTACTGTGATCCTCCACACATCCAGATTTTTCTCTGCTGTGAAATGTTCAATAGCTTCATTCTTCTACTTGGCATACTTTCTGCATTCTTTTTTATTCCTAGTATCATCAGGTACCTCTTGGTGCTTAATTTGTGCACAGGAAGTTGACCTGGTATCCTGCCCATTTTCCATCACTGTGCATAGCTATACCAACTCCACAGTCTTCAGCTAGATCAACTATCTGGAACCCCTCACCTTTACAGACCAGAGATATACTCCCTGCCCTGTGGCTTGCCAGCACAGTGGTTCACAAGTGCCACACTGACAAGGATGACATCTTGAAGGAGTTTCTGAGGCACTGAGGTTGCTTTGCTGCCTCAGGGGATTACAGAGCCTGAAGCCATATTAAATGTTGAACAGATTTCTCTCTCATATACTAAGGTTTCTCAGAGACACTGAATTTGTCTTCTGTCCAAAGCTCACAGAGTAAGTTTCCCAAATGGGAAAGCACTTTTTCTTTCCTAAAGTTAGTTTCCTGACAATGGAAGATGCTTCTCCTCTTCTTACCAATCTTGACAATTGCTCCAGGACTGGAGCAATTTCTCTCATCATTTCCTAGGTGTGAAAGTCATGTAGCACATGTTCAGCAAATCCAGCAGTTCTTGAAAAGACTGGATTTGTTGCACATGCACAGTGCATATGGTCTGCACACAGCCAGTAAATGTGCTGCTCTCAAGATGCCCAGGACTTAGCACATCTGTTCCAAGATCAGTGGTACAGTAATAAATTTTAAAAAGCAAATAAACTCACACCTTTTGTATATAAGAGAAGCAGGCAAATGTCACAACAGATAAATTGAAGTGAGAAAACATAATTTCCCTCTGTTCATCCTTGACTGCATCTTTACCAGAAACTTCATGGCAACACCAGGCTTGCTGATTCATGCTCTCGCTTACCCATTCTCAGTATTATAGGTCTTTGGTTGTGATGAGGAAGGCTCAAACTACCCACTTGGCCCAAGCAGGTTGTCACCTATCTGGAAATCCATTATAAATAAGAACAGTCTTCCAGATTCCAAGTGGTTAAAATTGCCAAAAGACACAGAATCACACAGAATCACAGAATTGTGAGGGTTGGATGGGACCTCTAGAGATCATTGACTTCAACCCCCTGCTAAAGCAGGTTCCACATAGTCGGTTGCACAGATAGTCATCTAAATGGTCCAGACAGAAGGGATAATCCGGGGAAAAACTCAACACAACATAGCAGAGGCAGAAAAAAATATATATATAAAGAGAAAATTATTTAAAATATTGAAATACATACCATATAAACATCATACACAATCATATCTGCAAATTCATAAAAGGTCTGAGGCTGCTGCAAGAGCTGATCCAGTAAGTAATGATGCAAATTATGATCTATTTGTCTCCCACCTACATAAACAAATCTGTCTGTATGTATTAACAATATCAGGGTAACTGAGAAAGATATATCACCAGCCCACGAGCTACTGCCAAGAGGTAGGATGTACTTTTGGATTTTATTAAGTCATGTAGGAATATAAGGCACTTAACAAGCTAAAGCTGAATCTGAAATTAGACCATGGTAATATCACCTTTATGGAAAGGGCCAATGAATTAATAACATCATAATCTAATCATTTTTTCCACATTGTCAACAGAACTGGTTTTGACTGAAATCTTTACAATCCACCAGCAAAATACTATAAAATGGTATAAGAATTTGTGGAAAAGTTTTCATCTTCTGTGTTCACTCACACTTCATGTTTTTAAAATAAATGCTACTACAGCTTTGGTCTTCCCACTGCGTAAATTCAGTAGGATTTTCACATCAGTGCTGGTCTATCATCTGTTTATGGAATATTGAACTTTTGCCGGGGAATAAACTACTTGTCATAGTTAAACTACCCCCCTCCAAATTCCATGTTCTCATCATAATCCCCGCAGATCTTCAGATTCCAAGAGGAGCGGTGCTATTACAGACCAACAAAAGGCCAATCTTTACTCAGATTCAGGGCTCTGGAAGCGCTTTTCTTAATCCAAAACAAGAAGTCAGATTAAATTTTTCATCCTAACCCTGAATAAATCCATCACTTTAAACCCTCATGACTTAAAATATTAATAGTTTTTTCCCTTTTGAATTTGGCAAGATTCTCCCAAGGCAGTGAGAAAGATGATTCCTTCAAGTTGGACCTTCATAGCTCATTGTGTCCTGTAAAAAAACAAGAGAGTGGTTTTATTGACATCACTGAAAGTTCACTGTGGTTACATCAGCTGAAGATATACTTAGTACCTTTTGAAGTAATGAAAACTTGCCCACAGTTATTGTTGTTTTAATTTGAAGATTGTATTGGCTGGTCACATGCACAATTGTAAAAACAACTGAAAATAATTTCCAAATATCAGTTTTTCAAAACAGATTTGCCATTAAACTGAGATGACACATGATCATTCTTACTGCCAACTGACCAAATGAAATAAAATCTGACAGTGAAAATTGGATTATTACAGAGATTTTTTAATCTACCGTATAATAAATGAAAGTACAATTTGTACTCGCATCTACCAGGAAAGCTTCTGACAAGTTTGGAGCTAAAGGGCAGGGACACCAAAAAAGGAAGTTTGCAGATTTGTCAATTATTTTCACTCTGAAAGATTTCTCAGAGTTTGGCTTTAAGAGATTTTTTTTTTTTTAAGACTAGATATTGAAGCACATGGTATGGAAAGCCTTGTTACAGTCTGCTGTGGAGAGGGAAGAGACTCATCAGTCATACTATCACCATTCTTATTACTAGCTTTCCAGGAGAATAACACTTCAGCAATTTTGGAAATAATGATACGGTATCACTTGAACTTTCTCATACCACAGTGAAGTACCATGAACAATATCATTATGGGGGCCATTCTTCTAAAAACAAGTACAAGCTAAAAATTATTACTGATTGTAAAAGTTGGCAGTTGTAGTAAATAGAAAACACTTACTAGCCAAAAGTACAGTGATCACATTCACATATAGAGATTATTGCCCATGCAACACAGGCCCTAGTTCATTGAAAATTCTTCTTTAGAAGTGCCCAAATTAATGGAGTGGTTATGATCAACACCAAGCACTGTCCCTATACTTCCAGTGTTCTTATAGAAAATAGGCTACTGTGTTTCCCTCAATAAAGAATTTAAAGGATTGAGGGATCCTGGGAAATTTCTAATTAAATACAATAGATTAGGAGGTCTATGGTATTACAGTTTAGTTTAGCCATCCATCAACATTTCATAACCCTAAGCACATTACTTTGATCAGCCATGTAAAATGTGAATGAAGTAGAACATTGACAAGGTTGAGCCCCAAGAGAGAGGGAAATTGAGAGAAAGAGAAGGAAGAGTGGGGAAAAAAGCTTATTGAAAAGAGTTCTGAAAGAAGAAATAGAATTATGCTAATGTTGGCAAATAAGATAAATGGATATCGTTATTCCAAGTTTTATTGTCTTTAAGGTTTGGAAATCAGATTTTCTATCAGAAGAGTAAAGCTGTGTCTCTTGTGCTCAGATCAAGATATGCTAAAATTCAAAATATATGACGTAATAAGGAGAGATAATCAGCCTTCCAGTACCAAAACAATGCCTGAAAAATTAGTTTTAGGTCTCTGTTCTGCCCTCAAGGTATTTTTTCTGAATATCATGATCAGATGTGTTATCAGCAGACAGGGAAGTCAAGTTATATCCCTAATGAGGCTGGGGCCATAGACCACCCCTCCACAGCATGTGGTAGCAAGAGAGAGAAACACATGGAAGTGCTGAGTCCCACAGACATACTTCCATTGACCAAAATGTCTCTCCATGTCACATTCATACCACAATCAGTAGAGAGCCACAATCCAGCCCTAAACCAGCATGTAAGACAACAGGTTTTCTCCAGTAAACATCTTGATGGTCCACAGCTGGTAACCTGATCTGAAAAAAAAAAAGAAAAAAAAAAAAGTTTCAGTAGCTGTGTCTGTCTCCTCCACAAGCACTTCAGAAAACCCCAGCTGATCCCTGGGTTTATGGAACACACAGTTCAATAGCCTTGACAGGCAAAATGTTCAGCCTTGTTTGTCCCTGATTCCTTCTAAGTGAACAGGGAATGGTCCTTAGGCATGAAGAGGTTTATAAGCAACAGGCATTTTTCTGACTGTGGTAGACTGTCCTCACTCGCCTTCTTTCCTGGGTCCCTCTAAAGCATGTAGATGTTCCTTTGAGGCCCATATGGGTTCCAGCACAGGCTCAGCTAATTCAACAATTCTGGTAAGCATTGGCCTATTATTCCTATGTGGTAAATTCAGTACTGCCATCCCCTGCCATGGCCACAGCTCCTGTACAGTGGATCCTGTACGATGGGGGATTGGATGCAGCCTGCAGTCTCCTCTGCCACTAGGAGAAGCTATTTGGCCCATCTGACCGGCACGGTAAGGCAATACTGTTTTATGACATATGGAAAAAACTAAACACAGGAAAAGTATGATTTAATGAAAAGTGATTTCTGGAGTGCGGCTATAGATGCACTCAGCTGCATCGCATAAATTGTAAGGAAAGACTCTGGATTTTTGTGCTTTATTTTGCTTTAGGGCTTTTTCTCAGCCTGCTGGATTTTCTCAGTGCAGGTTTCTGCTGCTTCAGAAAGATTCTGAACTTATGTCTCAATGTTTTTTGCTTTCTTGTGTATGAAGTTAATTGCTATGAATGCAGAGAAGTCTATTTTTTTAATAGACTTTTATTTTTAATACCAATATTCTTTTGTATCTATCAGGAGTATGATTGACGTTTCATTATTGGCCTCACCAGCTTGAAGAGGTGGGATTTCCATCTTCAGAGGTTTACATCTACTAGTGTGAAAGATTTAAGACATGCTCTGCTATAGAAACAAGTGCAGACTGCCTTTTATGCCATTTCCAGGAATCAAATCATATTTCAGCCACACATATGCTGATCTGTTATCTTGCATTTTTTTTCTAAGAATTACTGGTTTGTGTATGACCTTCAGATACACACTTTTCATTGCAGCGAGCTGATGTGAAGAGTGTGACAATCATCCAGTGTTTATCAGTGCCCTACAATCACACCTGTCCATCTGTGCAACATAGGAGGTTTTTGTAGCTAGGTCACAAACCATATCTACAACAGGGATACCATAAGAGGTAACTCTGATAGTCACAGATTATGAGAGCCCCACACATTTCTTTGTTGCTTTTCTGCATTTCCATATTGCCTGGCAGCAAGCTTACTGGCCTGAAGCAGATTAAGGATTTCTTATGTTCTCCCGGGATGCCATTTTATCTCTTTGTCTCGGTTTCCTCTCCTGTAAAATGTGCTATATATCCTACTAAAGAGTGTTGTTGTGATTAGTTTTAAGTGTTTGTGAAGCATTCTGAAGTTGAAAGGTTTTGAGCAGTAGTTCCTGGCTAAAGTTTACAATGAGAGCCTGTAGAAGGTATCTTGCAGCTCCAAGCAGCAACTGAGAAGCACTTAAAGTAGCTGTAAGGAGGGTGAGGTGATATACTAAGAGATCAGGTCCCTGAGCACAGATATATCTCACAGCTGGAAATATATTTTCATGACATTTGGAATCACTTCACTGCGTTGTATGCAAATATTTATACTCCTTAAAAGAAAAAATATCTTTAAAACACAGAGTATTATAAAATTCCAAACAAGTATAAATTATTAGCCCTGTTTACAAGGTATTTTTTTGCTGTTTTTTTATGCTCTCTATGCCTTTGATAAACATTAATTACAAGATCAGAAAGAATACTGCTGTGTTGATTTTTGTTTGTTTTTTATTGTTGTTGTTTGTTTTTTGTTTTTTTTAATTAATCCTACATCATGTATTATAATCATGACCAAATTCTAGAAATTAGTCATGGCACAGTGACTGTGGAGCGGGGAACTGTTCAAAATTCAGATACTTAAACTTAGGCATTAATAACATAGATGGCTGCAGAAGAACGAAGTGTCCATCTACTCAACTAGGAGACCCATGGTTTAGCCAGCTGCCATTTCAAATGCTCTTGTGTATTCTGTGAAGTGCTAGCTGCCTCTCACAGGAGACAGGGAAAGAACATCTCAAATGCAGAAATGAGTAAGCCTCTAAGTATCTGCTCTAAACTCCTTTGATTGAATTAACTAGACATCCACCCATTTCAGTGAGATTCTTGGACACTGAGCTAACAGAAACTTGTATAGTCAACATTTGTATGGAAGTGCTGAGTCCCACAGACATACTTCCATACTAACCATTACCTGAGGCCGGAGCACATTATTGTTCACTTAAAGTATATTTTCCCAAAGTTTTGTCATCTGACCTTTGTTTAAGAGCTAGTAGAATAATTGTATGAGCACTGTTCCCGATAGTTACAAACCATCCATTTTATATTAAGAGTGCTTTAACTAATTGCTCCAAAGAACCATTTTAACACCCTTAGAAAAACTGTGTCAGGTAGCAAGAGTGCAGGGAGTCAGTGAGCAGTAGCAGAGCTGAGAACTGCTCTTCAGTGGCTTCCTCTAGAAGAACAAGTTTGTGGAGGAAGACATTTGCTATTTCTGCCATTTTCACATGGCGGTTTTTTTTTCCAATAGGACAGAAAAGGGGAGGAAAAAAAAGGAGGGGAACCACTGTCATTCTTTCTATTCCATGGCAAGAAGAGGAATCCCTTTCCTGCTGCAGCCTCTAAAAGGGGGGCAGGTCATAGCATAAGAAGAGTTACAAACCAGAATGAAAATCTACTTTTATACAATACTATCTCATATCTGCTGACACAGATATTTATTAGTACAATAGACAGACTTAATTTTGCATTCTTTTGGACAGTCTAAAAAAATTTTTCCTGTAGTTAAGACCTGTCTTAGCTAACGGATGGTAAGTCTTCGAGTTTTGAGCATCCAACAGCTACCAAGCAGTTCAAAAGTTGTTGCCATGCTATCCCTGTGTTATTATTTGGACTGAGAATTTGCTTGTTAGATGTTAGAAGTCAGCAGAAACAAGTTGTAGCAGAAACAAGCTTCACCACTGGCAAAAATGGGAAAGAAAGTGGTGGGAGAAATAGGTTAGAATTCCTAATGATTTCTATCCAAATGTGCGCTCAGTAGAAGTACGTGGTGATGTTTTCCTGCAGACTTGAAAAATCTGAAGGAAAGCAAAGGGAAAAAAGAAGAGAGCAGAGGCTTGCTGTACAGAAAGAGTTGATTTCTGCTCCTTATATAATATTATTTTCTGGATTTACAAACACCAAGGAGCAAAAAGGCACTGAGTACTCTTCTGCCCCCAAAGAAACCATAATTCTTTCTAGCAGCATAGGCCACTTTTTCCTCTAAGGGTCACAAATCCCATATTTTGCAGGTGGCTCTCAGAGAATGCCGAAGGGTGTGAAAAACTACATGAGGCAATGCAGTTCCTGACTGAGTACGTGTCTGAGGAGGCCCTAAAATGAAAGCTACTCAAGGAAGTGATATGACACAAAGAATCCTTCTCCACAGAAGGAGGAGTTAGGGATGCTGGTGAATGAAAAGCTGAACACGGGCTTGCAGCCTCCAGTATCAAAAGAGAGGTGGCCAGCAGGGGAAAAGAGGGGATTGCCTCCCTCTGCTCTGTCCTCATGATGCCCCATCTGGAGTATTATATTCACTTTTGGGGCCTTCAGCACAAGAGGGTTGCAGAGCTGTTGGAGTGGATCCGGAAGAGAGCTGCAAAGTTTATCAAAGGGCTGGAGTACCTCTCTTATGAAGAAAGGCTGTGGAAACTGGGCTTGTTTAGCTTGGAGAAGAGAAGGCTCCAAGGAGACACCTTCCAGGAGTTTATAGGAAAGAGGGGAACTGACTTTTTACATGGGTAGAAAATGATAGGACAAGGGAGAATGGCTTTAAACTAAAAGAGAGGAGATTTATGTTAGATGTTAGGGCAAAATTCTTTACTCAGAGGATGAAGAGGCATTGGCACAGGCTGTCCAGAGAAGCTGTGGATGCTCCATTCCTGGAGGCATTCAGGGTCACTCACCCAGAGCCTGATCTGGTGCATGACAACTCGCCCATAGCAAGGGGGTTGCATCTTGATGATCTTTAAGGTCCCTTCCAACCAAAGTCATTCTATGATTCTGTGAAATTTTCCTGAGATAACATAATATGACCAATTACACTAACAAAGAAAGATCACCATTTTGTTTAAACCTCATCAATTTTTTTGTTTGTTTGTTTGTTTGTTTTTTGGGGGGAGGGGATTAGAACAAATATTCGACCTAGTACTTCTCAGCCTACCACCCATCTTAGTGATATGTCAGAAATCTCCAACAGCAACAGCATTGCAAAGGAACTGCTGATAGCTCCTCAAATGCATATATTATTCTATTTTTGATGATATGCATATGTCAATCTCAGAGCAAAATTGAGCCCTTAGGGCAAAATTCTCCTCTCAGATCCGCACATCAATGGGAGTTGCCCTCATGTATGAAGAACAGACTATTGGAGTTGAGAGCTGCTGTGTAGGTCAGAATGGAAAATTTAGTCTGTTGTGTTTATTTTTGAAATAGTAAATTTAAAACATAAATGTAATTTTCTCTCATAACAAAACATTTAAACAAAATCTAAATCTGGCCTACAAGCATCACAGAAAAAAAATATCTTGCTCACAAATGTAAGCAAATATTTAACTCTGGGTTTTTGGCGGGAAAGGGGAGGTAAAAATATGTCTTCAGAAAAAAAAATGAATACATTAAATCCTTCCCCTACAATGGTGAATCTCTTCAGAATGAAAACACTCTTTATTATAACACGCTCACTGGGGACAAGTTGCTTGAAGGATCAGTTTTGTGTAGTCCTTCATAAGGTAAGAAATTACCTTCTTAGTGACTTCAGGTTTTTACAGGCTGCTTGGGCACTTACATAAAGAAGAAAAGCCTCATTTCACCTAACTCTCCATGAAGCAACTCCAAAATATATCATGGATTTCCATTTACCGGAGATGACAACAAAGAGGAAGGCTCCCTAATCTAAAGTAGCCACTCAGGAACATGAGTGCAGTCTTCCCTTCTGCACGGACCAATTTTGCGTGTAAATCAAATGTCACAAAATGTGCATGTGGAAAGAAAGTAGCCAGTCAAGGATTTAGTCTGGGAATTGCTGCCAAAGTGTGTATGTGAGCCAGATCTGCATTCACTTTACACATGCTTTTCTTTGCATGCTTCTTTAAATTATAAAATTAACCCTTTCATAAATGCTAGAGAACTTATACCTCCCTTTAATTCCTGATTAATTTCCTCGAATTGTTAATTAGAAAATTAGCAGCTATTAAAATAATGTTTAAAAATGTAGACCGCTTTGTATGTCCTATACTGATATTTGTGTGTGTGTGAACTTCACCTGGAAATTCGCGGTTGCTGCTGCCAGTTTGTAATGCTCGCCCTCTGATTTAGTGTTCAAAGACTTTCTCTCTTGCTTCTGCTGTTTTGTCCCTTTCAACATCTTCTTGCTTGAAAACTTCTATACTCATTAGTCACTACAGAGATCATTAGCACACAGCTTTGGCTCTCTGTAACTGCTATAAACAAAGACTTAAAGTGCTTTCTCATGTTTCTTCATTGCATTTTCAGAGACAGCAGTATTCAGGAGGGTAAAAGACGACTTACAGCTTCAGATGGATAAAGTAGAAGCAAAGCAGCAGCCAGGGACAACACCTAAGGCTTTGGAAAGACGGCATTAGTTTGAATTATTAAAAAGAAACAACCTAAATTAGTAAGTCTGCTAATGCGCCTTTAGGAACCACATACCCTAACACAAATGTTTACGAATTAGGTAAGCATTTAAGTACCAGTTAAATAAATATTCAGTTATAACCCGTTCTGCCTGTGGACATATAGTTAGAAATCTTTGTTTTTCTGATTTAGATACCACGGATATCAAACGGTAATGAGGACAGCTATAAAAATTTTGCATCCCACTTACACTTGAGAAATGTTAAACTTTCTTTTTTTGTTGTTGTTAGTGGCTCTCTGGGAAATATTTCTTGGGCAGTTTTTTTAACCATAACCTGAGAAGAGTGTTTATTTGCAGCAATAATCACTGTTGAGTATCAAAATTAACTTAATTTTCATTAGTTGGACCATGAGAGTATTTTGTAATTTGGCTTGTAAAATTCGTGCAATGAATAATTGAAAAGCCATTATTGAAATAACCCTTCTTTTCTAACATGGCTGCTTGTGTTTCCCAGATGAAATACAGCATGTATCTGTTGCTATAGCTACAGTCAGTTTCTGAAATAAACATCACTTCTTTCTCATTCCTATGTCCATATACAAAAAGCTAAACTCTGTCATCTTTTTCAGCCATATGCAATGTAGGTAAGGCAATCTATTTCAATAATAATTTTATTAAGGTGAAAAAATGCACTGTGTCAAAACACAAACATGTAAGTGGTATGAAAGATGGTAATTCTCAAAGTTTATAAAAACAAGGTGAAGTGTACATGTACAGACTTCCTAAAGAAAGAGTAACCTTTCAGAGACTCCTGTCAATATCTGAAACATGAATAGGAGGAGTTTAACAAGATGTGGGAGGAGAGGGAAGGTTTAAAATAAAAAGCAAGTTCCCCAGTGCATGCTTGTTGTATCCCTTGAATTCTAGCCTTGTGCTTTCCTGAGCCTTGGAAGAGAAACCTCTATTGCATGGATGAGTGGACTCAGGTAATTTCATTTGATGACTCGGACAATCCTTTTTAGCCTTGTGCTCCTGCAGCAAAAAGAGTTTATGTACTCTTCAGATTTCTCATTCACAGTTTCCAAAAATAACACTCAGTTGGAGGAACTTGAGAGACTGTTCATGAGGCTTAATCTTGTCCTGTTCATGCCAAGATAGCCTCATCCAGTAGACCTGAAAGATACACACTATTGCAAGGAAAACATACCAAACTTCTGTCAGTAGGATGTAAACTAAATATTCAGAGATTGTTTTTCTGTCACCTCTAATGCATGCAAAGCATGTAACTACAGACTACAATAAAATGACATCCCAGAAAGGAAATCACAAATGCACGCACAAATGAGAAGACAGAGGAAAGCATCACACAAGTTTCATCTAGGCCCACTGCCAACTAAGATTAGAGATACAAAGATAGGTTCCTATAACTCAGACCCAAAGTGATGTCCAGAAGCATGTAGGATATAAAACAGCATTTGTCCTGTACCCTCAGCAGAACCACACCCAAGTCTGTAAGCAGTTATCAGCCCTCATAATGTTGGATAAAATGTGTGGATATTCTAAATACTTGCTTTTTTTTTTTTTTTTTTAATAATTCCTCCTCAAAGCATAAACACAAAGAAAAGTAGGCCATATCAACTCCCAAGAGAACAAGCAAACAGATATGCCCTAGAGCACATCTTAAGAGACAAAGGGTTAGAACAATTTTGGACCACTCCAGACATAGTCTTTCAGGATGGTAAGTGCTGAGACACTCATGACTATAAATACATGAAGCAACATATTCAATAACATCAGAACACAAGCAATCAGCTGCTGCTTGGTTCAGAAGGGCAGCTCCCAAATAGATACTCCAACATTTGAGTCAATATAATATGCAGTTCTACTTGTAATACATTATGACATTCTACAATAGTTTACGGGTCCTAGCTAGAAGTACTCTTCCTTCACATTGCATACAGTGACTTAGATCAAGAGGATAAAATTTTCTAGGCCCTATAAAATTCACAGATTACAACCCCAGTGAACAGTTGAGACTAGTCTAGCTGGTGGCATGGCTGAACTATGCTGCATGATAATACAGTGGCTGCTGCTGCTCTTTCAAAATTCAGCACTGGTCTGGCAGGACCAACCTTTATCACCATTTTTCCAAAAACTCTGTGAAAACTTATGCAATCTGATTTTTGCCTGTTTATAGGAAGACCACCATTGACTTCAGTTAAAGGGGAAGACTGGATGGAGAAAACATTCAGATAAAAGGAATAAAGAAATACTGAGTAACAAAGAAAAAAGATAAATTAACATAATTTTTAAATCTGAGAGAAACTGTCACTCATCAATGTGCCTTCCTGTATATTCAGTCATAGGGAGCAACATAAAGTGAATGAGGCCCGGATAGAAATATTTGGAGTAATAGGCTTGAGAACATGATTTTCTGTTTTTAACATACATGTAGTTTTGACGGGATTTAGCACATAAGGACCAAAAGTGGCAAGTGATTCGAACTTACCATCTTTTTGTCTTCCTTTATTACTCCTTATTATCTTTTTGTTCATCAAAGCGACTCCAGACCTCATGGTATCATCTATTGTATCACTGGCTCAGAAAGTATTCATTGTGAAAAAATCTCTTATTTATGCTTTTTTTGTGAATAAAAAACTGAACTCTCCTCAAATAAAATATATTAGATTTGATTAAAGGCCTGGGTATGCTTCATTGCTAAACTAAACTACCAAATTATTTAGCAATGAGGATGAAGTGAGAAACAATTCTAAGATACTGATAAATTAATTATGTGTCTCTCTGTTAAGCTAAAGGTTTCCCTTGAGCATATCACCCTAGAACAAACCCTGCCACCCACTCCATGTCAATTCCAGGCTGGACTTTCTAAAGCCACTGCAATCTATAGCAAATATCTCCCCATCACTGACCAAAAAAAAAAAAAAAGCTATGTGTCCCTGCAACTGTGCAAGTTTCAAACACTAAAGAAAAACCACATGAGATCCAAAAATAGTAATTATACTGCAGAAAAAACTGGTTCAACATTTTACCCATTTTACAGCTTTCCCTTTATAAGAAAGTTAATAGCTACAGGAGGAGCAGTGGCAAACCTTCTGTATTAAGGATGGCTGGCACCTCTTGCAAACATTTTGTCTTGAGTCCTGAGGCTCAGATACACAGAAAAGTCAGTACAACCACAAATATCCATACATGTGTTCATAGTCCTTGGCAATCATGGTATACACTGAATTAAATTAGCCCTTGAAGAAAGACCTCATTTGTCAACCAGTGATAACACATTCATTCATCTCACCCCCTATGCCAGGTTAAGGCCTGTGTATCTACTAATGAAATCACCTCAGACTTGATCAGATACTGCGTTTCCCAGCTGTTCCCCTTCCTTTGGGCTAACTTAACTTCAGTTTACATGCTACAGCTTTTACATTCTGAGCAATTATGTATCCAGCAGCACCAGTGCCACATTGTAAGTGACAATGGAGAACACTTCACATAGGATGCACCAGGATCCATCTGGATGGAATGAAAAAAAAGTGAACTGAGACTCTTTTTCCCAAGTTCAAATATCATCTGTCCTGCAGTGAATGCACAATTTGTTCACCACAGTTAATTTCTGGGCGTCTTTCACATCCTTTACTGTTAAGCAAAGACTCACACTGCACTGAAAGCTTATGTTAGATAAGAAACTTACTCTTTCTGATCTCTTATCATGAGGCCCCGAACTCTTTTTCTTTGACCATCCTTCATATCATAGAATTGAATCTCCTGTACATTCTTTGCCAATAAATTCAATAGCTCTCATTTGCCCAAGTCTTGTGAAAGTTTATGACATCATAACCATCCTTCTTTTCCTATTAACATACATCTCTAGGCTTCAGCAGAGTCCGGTGTCTCAGACCTAATGGTTCCACAATGCGTGCAATATGGCTTTTTTTAATTTGTAAAAGAATAAGTAGGCAATTATATATGTAAATGTTGAAGGAAAAGATTCTTAAGGCTGAAAAACTAAGCGTTCATTAATTCATTATACACCCAAAAGTCAGGAAGTGCCATTACTGGCATTTACTCTGCAATTGAATTCTACTCCCATGTGTATACATATTATGATACATACTTTAATTATATGATGTCTTTTCATTTTTTTTCTTTTTTTTTTAATCCACGGGACCCCAGTTTTATTCATTGCACAGTGTTCAGTGAATACACCAGCTGCTCAATATTTCTCTTTATCCTCATGCTTTATTTACTGCATATCTTCTGAACGTTGCACTGAATACAGAGTTCCTTGTTGCCTCATGGGTTTTGTGCTGATGCTCGCAAATCTAGCATATCAGTACACTCTAAAGATTAATGAATTTATGACCACAATCTCCTTGTGTACACAGTAGGAGAGTGTGATTCCTATGTACACACTAGGAGAGTGTCTTTAAACCCATTTTATAGACTGAAGCAGAAAGACACAATGACCTGCCTAATGTACGGCAATAAGTGAATGGTATATTGACTGCACAGATCTACACCACTGCATAATGTTGCTCACTTCCTGAAGGTTTCAAATCTACATAGCTTCTGCTTATTAAAGTTGTGACAGTCAGAGCTGTGTATTTCAGTACAAGAGCCTCCTGATCTTGTGACTTTAACTCCCAAAATAGAAGCATATATTTCATTCTGGGAATGTTTTACTGCCTTCAACATACCTAGTATCAGCTTGGAAGTCTGTAACAATAATGACAAACTTGCTCTTTTTGCAGTTTTACCTCGTCTACATATTGTGTACCTATTGGTACCTCAAGCAAGTGAGGAACACCCCTAGGAAATGATTTCATTCTCTTAACTGTTCTAATTCAGTCCTTGAACACAGTTTACCTCATGGACCAACTAAGACACATGTCTTGAAGTAAGAGTTTACCAGATAACATCAGATGAAATCACATGAGATTGCTTCACTAAAGACCTGAAGACTGTGTATATGGCAACTGAAATTCTGTCAAGTTTCAATTAATTTGTTTCTTAATGTTTATATGTATATGTACATCTACGTCACTCCCCTAAAGAGATCTTTCTACAATCAGTAAAGAGGAAAATTGAAAACTTAGTGAAATCTAGGAACTTTTCTGTACAGGACTAATAAATTTAGGAAATATTCAAATCTTCTCATACTGAGCTACACCTAGAGGAAACTATAAGATGGTTCTTTTTTCACAAGTATATGTAGAAAAAGTCTTGCTTTGCAAGTCGTGCTTTGGTTGACTGGCATATCAGAAAAAATGTACAGTAAGGAAACCAGTTAGAACTGAAATCACAGCAAAAGGAGCATTTACCTACTATGTAATCAGAATGTCATCTGCTACAGTCAACTCATTCCCAGCAAATCCCTACCAAGCTTGTTTCTCTACACTATGAAGTATTTCTCCAGAACCAAGAGCTCTACTTTTTCAGCTACCCCACCTATTCAGACACTGAAAGCCAGGAAAACCCAAATTGTAGAATCCCATGTGAATCTAGTAGCCACAGAGTCATTATGTATAAGAAAACATCCTCTAAAGAAACCAAAGTGATGGAACCACTGTGACTTCTGTAGAGGAGCACAAGAAGGAAGCATGTGGAAGATACCTGCTATGGAGTTGGTCTGTCCAAATAGACACGTAGCCACAGAGCAAGTAGACTGCTACAACCAAGCTAGTTTAAGGTATATCCTTAATGCATCCTTACTACACTCATCTATTTGCTCAAAGTGACTATATGCTTCCACTGACAAGTTCTGCTCTAGATGTCCTACTGTAAATATCTGAAGTTAAGCAAGATGGAACAGATGTCCAGTTTCTATGATTCAGTCAGGCTAAAGTAGGAGCAAGCCTCCCAGCCATAGAGATCTGTCAGGTGCCAGGCACACACAAAAGCAGAACATCACGCTCATGGAGATATTTAAAGGGTTAAACAAGACTACCAGCAGCCCACAGGCTTCAACACAGTTGGAGAAGTAGCCAAGAGTCTTGTGTTAAATTTTGGAACTAAGCATTTAAATTCCTCTGAAATCTAATTTCAGACTGAGGCATTAAGACCCTTTTTTGAACCACTTGGTAGCAATTATAAACCAGCAATTAAATGCAAGACTAGGATCACTACTCTTAATCACATTGTTAACAAAGTCTGAGTATTTGGAGAAATGAAATAAATTTCCTTCTGTTTTGTAGTGCAATCTTTAGTCATTTACATGTGGTCTATGAATTTAGAACTACTTTTTTGAAGCTTCCTCTGCAGACTTGAGTATATAGGTCTCTCTTAAACTGGACTTTTCTGTATGCAAGCAGTATAGGACTGAACCACTCATAGAGGTAAAATTTCCACAGTTCACAGGTATTTGTGCCAGCAGATACTCAGTTCTATTTCCTGTGCAGCTCTTCATAATTTCACATGTTCATAGCTTAAAAAACAACGGCCTAAAATAGAAGCTATTTAAGAAACAAGAAAAATTTACTGACAATTCATAAGACATTTATTTTCTTACTTGTTTTATTCTTATCCAAATCAATTTTGATCCCACAGAGGGAACAAGGTACAGTAGCCAAAAATGCTGACGGCAAGAGGGCCAAAGATGTGGGATTTTTTTATGTTGGTTTGGTTGTGCGTTTTTGTTGTTGTTGTTTTTTAACTAAAAATAAATTCTCATGCCCAAAGAAAAGGGGAAACCGCATTCAAAACTGTCAATGAAATCAGAAAGCAGTTGAACAAGCAGCCACTGGAAAGCATGCTTTTGAGAAAAGAAGCTCTCTTTTTCAACATCTGAACTGACTATGAGTAGACCAAAAAAAAAATAATAATAATAAAGAAAAAAAAAAAAACATTTATTTGTAGGTTGCTATTAGTCTTCTGTTGAAGCTAATCTTTCAGCACACGCTGTTACCACTGTATATTTTTTTCTGATTGCTCTTACAGTGCATGCTACAGACAAGCTCTTACTGCCCATGCATATTTAAGAGAAAGAAGGGAAGGATTAATTTTCTTATAATAGCCTGTCTGTTACGTAGCTAATGACAGGAAAAACAGGATGTCAGTTTGTGGTGTTGGCTTAGAGAGGAACAATAATCATCATGTGGGAGTACTGTATCAATTGCTTTCCAGCTATGTTCCAGGTCAATCCTCCAATAGATGCAAATACTTGCAGCAAATACAAGGATAGAAGAGCTAGGTGCATGTTCCAGCTTCAGTTTATACAGTCAGTTCCAGTCAAGACATGCCAGAAGGATATGGGGGAAGGGCTGTGACATGTAGCTGCCCATCATGCAAGACTGATGAATTTTAAATGCAATGTATACCAAACAAGGCAGGTTGACGCTAACTCTTGCAACTAGTTTTGAAGTTCAGAACCTAGATCACAGGCTGCAACTGAACAGAAAGATTCCTACTGACCCAGTTTCCTTTGGCATGAATGAAACAATATGTACATGGAAACAAGAGGATTCAGGATCCTTTTCAACATCAAAATGCTGGTTTGCTATTGGAAAGAGCAAAACTATAGCAGGAAATTACATCTAGCAAAACGACAAGCAGGAACATGGAAAAAATCCTAAATTGCTTGACATATAAGTGCCTGAACTAGTGCCTTATCCCTTGATTTAAACGGTCAACAGACCAGAACCATCAAATACAACCCATTAAATGGTCCTTTATTTCTCTTGATGCTACTAAAAAAAAAAAAAAAGTACTCAAAGATGGAGTGCAAGAGTAGATTCTGATTCGTCATCTCTAAGCTACATCTTGCTGTCTAAAACTAACGCAGAAGCCAGTGAGAGATCTGTAAGTAGAGCAACTACAGAGTAAGATGCATTGCATTCATTCTTGCAATGAGAAAAATGAGTGAGATATATTTAAAAAAAAAACAAAAAAAAGTGTTAAATACAGAAGGAAAAGCTCTGTTTTAACAAGGGAAAATGCCTTATTATTTATAGTCCCTTTGGTAGTTGTTGTTTTGGGTATTCTTTAACACGTGATTACAAATATTTATAAGTTTATTCATATCTCACTTTTACATGATGTACATTCATATCATGTGATTCAACATAATACACTTTAAAACTGGAACTCAACATGTTTGGTGAATTCATGTAGGAGCATGCTGGCATAACCGAAACCTAAAAATAAAAATAAAAAAAGTTGTGTGTTTGTTCTTTTTTTTTTTTTTTTTTCTCTTCCACAATAGCAGAGGGGTACAAATCTGTAAGACAAGTCGGTTTCGGAGATTTTTTTCACTTTAGCAATCCCTGAAATGTCTGTAAACTCAGACACACTATGTGTACATAACCAAAACAATGCAATGGTACTGCAAATAGTACTGGCTGCTCATAGTTTTGCAAAAGCAACAAGTTTTAAAAATATAAAAATAAAGGCAAAGCATTGTCAAATTTACACTCAACATAATTAAAATAATACACATTTAGAAATTTTTAAACAAAACAATAAATAAAACATCCACATACATTAATACAAAGAAACAGAGATATTTGCCTGTCTTTAATGTAATTAATACATATCATAAGCCTAGATTCATGAAAGTATTGCCTTTCAATAAATATCTTCAGCTTCAAAATCTGATATTTTCTACATTCCTCAACTGATTTTAGTTAAATATCAATTTTTGACATAAGGTGTATGAGCTGCATCAAGTTTCAATTGTTTATCAGAAAGTTTCTAGGCTAACTTACTGAAATTAGGCACCAACTGTTAGCAACAAATCTAACAGACAAAATTTGAGGGATATCTGGTGACACACACTTTTTGAAGAATGCCTCAAACACCCAAACCTATGGCCTTTCACTTGATCTAACTAGAAAGCCCAATGAACAAAAATAACCAGTGTAGTAATAGCCACTGGGTTACATCGATAGGACCAATGGTGCTCCTTTTAAAGAGATGCCACTTAGAGATGTTATCTTACAGAAAGTGAAAGGCTCTATTCCTCTCCTAAGGAGAAGAAACCATACTCTGTAGCACATTGCATTTATTTTCATTGTTTCCAATACCAGGCCTTCTCCAGGTCTACAGCGTCATACCACAACAAGTAGAGTTTTTCAAATGACTGAACAAGAAGCACTTGCAATTACCGTGGTTGTTTTGAAACTTGCTAACCATAGGAATTCTGCCACGTGATGGGGGGGGGGGGAAGATATAATGGGGCTGGTAGGCTGTTTACAGATGAGCAGAGGGACACTTCAGTAAACCTTCTTAATCAAGAACAAGAAAAATCCAACCACATCAGCTGTGTGCATTTTATATAGAGTACCATTAGTAAATGGAAGGATGCACCTGAATTGTTAGATATTAGATATTACAAAAAACAACACGTTCCTAAGAAAGACATGTAATCTTCTTTTACCATACTTTGAAAATTTTCCTCAAAATACAGGGGGAAAAAAGCCTGCCATCTCCCAATTAAGAGTACAAAATAAGTAAAATTACCTGAAAAGAAGAAAAAAGAAAAACAGGAAAAAAAAAAGAAAGAAAAGAAAGAGAGGAAGAGAGGGAAGAGAAAGAAAAAAAGAAAAAGGGGGGGAAAAAGGGAGAAAAAAATGATGTGTTTTGCCTAGCACATTTAAAAGAAAACATGCATTTTTTTTGTCATGCACAAAAAAAGAAAAAAAATCAGAACCTGTGTTTCCGTTGAGGACCTGGATTTCTATAGGACTACATGTCTATTTTATTTGAGTCAGCTGTCTCAATGTGTCAGTATTATGCCAATCCAAAATCTGTCTTATCATTATTTTATAGCAAACATCAGATTAAAAGACATAGCAGATAAAGCATGCAAAGAATTGACATCAGCACACTCGGTCTGTGTGAAAAAATATATTGTGGGAGAAGCTGGAAATGTGGGGCTTTCTAGCAATCTGGGCATGCTGTTGGGAACTCAGATTTTCAGTTCTAGCCTTAGCACTGCCACAGCTTGACCCTACTGAGTCATAAACAAAAATCCCATTGACATCCAAGGTCAGCGGATCAGGCATCATCTTCACGTTCTGTGGAGGCAGCACACAAGTGCATGCTGCCACTCTGAATCACGTTTGATGTTCCCTTTAAGACCTCTGACAAAGCCAGGTATGGAGTTCAAATTTCTTAGAGCTGGGCCTCTGCTAGTTACTGATCTGAAAGGTGTCTGACACCACAAGTTTCTTGTCAGAGTATGATCCAGGTGCTGCTCCACTACAAAAACAAAAATATGCAGTGCTGTCTGTTGGGGGATGGAACCTGGCTTTTGATTTATATGCCTTAATTTCTACAACAATGGGGATAATAACTCTTACCTACTTCATAATGGGAGAGGATTAAATAATAAACATTTATACAGTGCTTTGCAAATAAACATTATGTAAATGCTAAGTATTATGATATTAACCAAAATGTCACTACGTCTATATGACCTTACTAAGCAAAAAAAAAAAACAAAAAACAATCCAGTATAAATTTTTTCACACATTTTCAAGTCAGTAAAAATGAACCATGGAGTCAGCTTGCTATTTTGATACAAATGGATGAAGTACTTCAGCCTATTCAATAGTTCCAAAAGATCAGAGGCTTTTTTGCATTATTAAGAGGCCCACATACTGCAAAAAGTCTTTTCTATAGACTTGTTTATAAACAACATCATTCATTTGGCAGCCATTCAAGTTATTTCTCAAAATACCAGACCAAACTTTTGAGGAAGATGCTTTAGCAATCCACGCCCAATAAATGAAGGTCTCCACAAGAATTCTGCCCAGTATCTGCTGTTTTGATGATCTTGGAAATCTTACACTTCTCAGTGAAGGATAACACAAAGATCGCTCTGGATGATGACACACCATAAATGAAACTTGGCATGCCTGAGAATCTAATACAGTTACAGTACTTTTAATAAGCACCTCAGGACCTTGGCAATCTTTTCTTCAACCTCCTCAAGAAAAAATAGTTAAAGAAATGCAAAGAAAAGTCCATATGTTAACAGAGATGGAGTAGACACTCTAGATTCTAATCTTGTATGGATCACTGGAGCTCCACATGGTAAATGGAGCCCCAGTGATTTACATTTAATGAGAAGTACAGCCCTGTGCATGGTAGTCCAGGTTGGACTTCTCGTTTCTTCCCAGTAACGTATGGATGACAAGAAGAGGTCATCCACAGTAAAGTTTTTATACCACCACTGATGCAACTGACCCCTTCTAGAAATAAGTAAATCAGAAACGAGTTTTGGCTACAGTGCACCCTTTTCACTTTGTTTCACATTAAATGCAATGCAAGAGTGGCACAAAGTGCCAAAGTACCAGTTGGTAGCTTCTCAGCAACATCCTGCCTCTTAACCCAAGTGGATCTACTGTACTCCTTCAAAACGAGGAGGCGCTCTTGCCACCTTTCTCCTTTCTGCAGTGGAAACCAAGGCTGTCCTTGAGACATTCATTAACAAGTCTTAGCTACTCAGAGAAACCACTAATTTTTCATTCTGTTAAGATGTACAAGACATTACCCCCCTTATTTTTTGTGAGCAGGGAACTACATGCACAGTACCAGCATTTTTTGAATACAAGAAGGAATCTATGCGTTAAAATTTCTGAGAAGACTACACAAATTTCTGCTGTGTATGTATTTATAGTAAAACATAGTAAAAGCAGAACAGTTATTCCTGCCAATATGCGAGGAATGCATACAGCACATGCATCCTGTATCATTGTGGGATTGGTAGCATTGGACAGCCTCACTTAGAAAACATCCAAGAAAATTCAGATCCCGATCCTATCACTTCAAATGAGTTTATTCTGTAGAACTGCTTAGGGGTAAAAAAATCACTCCTTTGTGAAAGTCCAGCACAGGATTGAAAAAAAATCACATAAACTCTCAAAAGAGGACTTGAAAGGGAAATAATTAAATCACAGGCAGAGATAACAAGTAGTTCACCAAATCAAAAGTTTTTGGTCTTCTGCACTTTGCATCAAATTCTCCTTTGGTGGCTGTGGGTATCCAATATAACAAGTTGCTTGTTGTATACTAAAACATCTCTATAGTAAGCTTTATTTTAAATATGCGCGTGTTAGAAATGCTGGAACCACTCTGAATATTTCCCTTTTTAGCCAGAAACTCATATATCATCATGAATAATGTTTTTCTTTCTAGGACATGTTTTCTTTCAATAAGAAAACGTTAATTGCCTGAGATTTTTGTCCATATTTCTCAGCAAGGAGTAACGCTATCTTAATATATTGGTCTTGTTTCAAAAAGGTACTGGGCTTTCACAGAGGTAGAAAAGGCAAGTAACATTTCTCAGCTCCAGCTAATCCAAAGTATGACTACTTCTCACATAATAAATTGAAGGGAAATGGCACAAACTTGACATTTCAGAAATTTCGCTTGCTAGAAAATATCAAAACTTGAAGGAGAAAAAAAAAGACAAGTGTCTAAAATTTATCTACAACATGGGTTTTTGTTTTTTTGGTTTTTGGGGTTTTCTTTTGTCCTACTGTATTATTTGGATGTGATAAATATCAGCAAAAGCCCAAACTAGTAATGGATCGCTAAACAAGATCTAAAAAGCAGGCTTAATAACAGTACTGTTGAGAGGATAACCATTCATCGACGCAGGCCTTGATAACAAAAGCAACAAATAGCTATCTTGTTAGATGCAGACAAGACCAGTATTTGTCATTTGTACCTTCCTCTCTCCTCCCCATCAAAAAAGAAAAAAAAAGAAGAAAAAAAAAAAAGAAAAGAAAAGATGTAATAAACTGAGCAGAAGCAAATAGCATAAAAAGTAGAAATGTGGAAGAAAGGGAGAGAGGAGGCCAGTAAACCCAGACGCTTTGGTAACATAATTTAAAGGATTTTTGTACTCTCCATCATTTTTGGATTTATATTAGTTAGTTTGTTTAAGCCTTAGCTTAAGGTTTGGTACCTAAATCACAGGCAAATTTTTTGAATGGCCAAATATTGAACTTGTCCACCTCTACAGAACGCTTCTGTGGGTTTGTTTTTTTTCTTTACTTAAGAATGATTGCAAAAACATCATACAGACTTTTCAGCTTACTTCCCAGAAATATGGCACATTAACTTGACTAGAAATCATGGCATCTACCTTTTCCCAAATGCGATACATATAACTTTATCCGTTCATAGGAGACTCAGACCGTCATTTTGGCAAGGAGCTGCAATGCACCAGTCTGAGCATAAAGGACTTAAGTTATGGTTCTTGCAGAATCGGTTATTAACAGAATAAGTACGGCTATTTTTTTTTTAATCTATAATATTTACAGTATTGCACTTTACTGCACTTAATTGCATTTCACTAAAATTAATGCTGCATCAGTATTATGCCTTAAAACCGTTTGTCCGTCTTTATCATGTAAGTCATTCTTTCTACATCCTGTAAAACAGCAACATTTCAATTCAACAATCCAGACCTTCAGGGAAAAAAAAAAAAAAAAAAAAAAAAAAAGTTAGAAAAAATGACCTGTTTCTATGGCACAACACATCTCTTTGAGTTCAGGTAACTCTGGCAAAACAGGTGCGTTTCCTATTGTTCCCATCTTCCAGGTTATCATTAAGGATTGGTAAATTCTAGTCTCTCTCTGCTTTTTTGTCTGTTTGTTTGTTTTGTTGTTGTGGTGGTGGTTTGTTTTTTTTTCCTTTCAAAGGACATAGCCATTTGAGATGCACATTTTTTTTATTGCTGCTTTTTTTTTTTTAATAGGAAAGAAAAGAAAAAAAAAAAGAAAAAAAAAAAAAGAAAAGAAACTGCCTTGCCTCAAATCCGAAATTCCACATCTAAATTCAAACCAGTTCTGCAGCAGCAGCTCCTCAGTGATGGAAGAGATTCATGGCAGTGAAATAATACTGTTGGCAACAAAGAAATGTCATCTTTAATGGAGACCAGCCCCAAGGATTTATTTATTATTATTATTATTATTATTTGTTTCGTTTCGTTCTAATATACTTCTGATCTTCCAAACGTGTTTAGTTAGACACATGCACAAGGTAGCAAAACTGACGGGACAGCAGCAGGTGACGGGATGCTGACGGAGCGATCGACTTTTGCCAGGCTCAACAAATCCGAAGCGTCCCCCACGTTCACGGCTTAACGTGACTCAGAGACGGTTTCCTCTCCCATTTTCCTCTGTCCCCCTCTCTGTCTGTCTGTCTGTCTGTCTGCCTCTCCTCCCACCTACTTTCTCCTCCGCGGAGTCTCTGGGTTGCGTGGGGTGCCGGGGGCGGTGAGTGGCCGGAGAGGGACGCGGGGCCGCGAAAGTCCTCTCTGGGAAAGCGGCGGGACGGAGCTGCCGGGAAGAGCTGGAGAGTGGGGTGGGGAAGGGAAAGGGGGAAAGACATCGAAAATAAAAACGAAGGAAAAAAAAAAGAGAGAGAGAGAGAGAGAGAGAAAAAGAGAGAGAAAAGAAAATAAAAACCGGAAAACCGGAGAGCGGGGCGGCAGGGCGGCCCGCAGCGCAGCTCTCCCCGCGGCCGAAGGCGCTGCTGACGGGAGCGGGGCTGCCTTGCGGAGCTCCTGGACCGCGGTGCTAGCCGGAAAGGAGAGGCGTGATGCCGAGAGGCCGGAGCGTGTCAGAGCCCCAGGGCCTCGGCGTGCTTGCGGGCCTTCAGCCGCAGGTCGGCGATGCTGGAGTTCTTGCTGTTGCTCTTGGCGGCTGCGGCCACCACGGCGGCGGCGGAGGCGGACTCCGCCAGGGAGGCGATGGGCAGCCCGAAGGGCGGCGGTGGGAACATCAGGTAGGGCGCGTGGGCCGCCAGGTGCGGGTGCAGGTGCGGGTGCGCGTGGGCCACGCCCTCCAGCTGCAGCTGAGCCTGGACCTGGGCGGCACGGAGACACCGCGTCAGCACCGCGTGTGTGTGTGTGTCCCTAACCCTCCCCCCTTCTCCCCATCCCCTCTCCGTGTTAACCCCGGTGCTGAAAGCTGAGCTGGACGTTTTCTCTCTCTTTTCTCAGGGACGCCCCTTCGTAACCCCGCACGCGGTAGGACGGCGATTGCCTCGGAGCCGTTCCGACGTGCGAGAACGCGCGGCGTTGGCACAGGGATTTCAGCTCCGCGGATGGGTGCAGGAGTGTGAGTGGGGGCGGGGGGTGATGAGAAGTAGTTTATTTATGTATTTAATTATATGGCTCCAAATATGGCTTTTCAAAATCAATACAATTAATCTGTCAGCCTCCACGTGCCTGCGAGAAGCAGGAGGTGGCCGTGGGTCCCTCCGGGCCCGAAGAATCGATTCGCCATCCATTGAGCGAAATAGCGGAAGCGCTCGGCTCCTGGGGGGGTTGTGCGCTGAGCCGCGTGTCTCATACGTGCCCTCCCCCCGTACATGGGGCTTGGGAGCGCGGCGAGAGGTCGGGGGACGGGCAGTGAGAGCGGGGCTGCTACCTGTTGGAAAGGCATCCTCAGGGCTCCCATATTGACGTACGGGGCTACTCTGCAGGCGTCTAAGTGGCTGGCGGTGCCCAAGATCACACCTGCGGGCACAGACGGGGCCGGTGAGCGTCGAAGGGACCCTGCACGCCCCCCAGCGTCCCCCCGGCTGGCCCCTGCCCACCTTTGTGCATCTGGTTCTCCTGCTTTCGGCACTTGGCTCTCCTGTTCTGGAACCAGACCTGCGAAAACAAAATGCAAACAAACAAAACAAACAAACAAAAAAAAAAAAAAGAAAGAAAGAAAGAAAGAAAAGAAATTGGGGGTAGACGAGGCAGCTGCTAAGAAAGCGGATTAACTGCGGGGCTGAGGCCGGAGGGAGAGGCTCAGAGCAGCTCCGCTCAGCTCCGTCCCCGGGGGCAGAGCCCGGCCCCGAGACTCTCGGCGCGCTGTGGAGGACCCGGGGGTACCTCGCTTTTTTTGGGGGGGGTCTCCCAGCAGGAACTGAGCCCGGAAGCCCCCTCACAGCGTGGGGGGCCGGCAGCCGCCGCCTGCAGCTAGTGCCCCGTTACTGTCGCCGTGCCACCCGGCTGCAGCGTGGCCCCGTGCTGCCACAGCTCGCCGTGACCCCCCGCGGTCCGGCTGCCTTCCCCATCACACCTCATCAGTCCGGAGCAGCCAAAGCCCATTTGAGCGACGGGACAGACCGTTCCCCCGGGGCTACGAAGGCTGGGGACCTCCGAGGACAAGCGAGATACAGAACGCGAACAAAGGGCCGAGTCACTCCCAAACGTGGGGAGGGAAAAAAAAAAGCGCTTCTGTGGACTTCTGAGCAGACACTGCGACGTCTGCCACACAGGGTACACAGCAGTGCTGTACCCTGACCGAGAGAAGCCCGTAAACAAGCAGTCCTCCCTGCTTCCAACAGCCTCCTTTCGAGGGCACTCCTAACGCCCGTCCCTTCACCCATCACCGTGCCTCGGAGTGGCAGCTTTCCCCATTGGCACCGTCAGAGACACAGAGCAGAAAGCACCGCAGAGTCCCATCCTCACACAAAATCTGCCGATTGTGGACAAACATTGACTTTCACCGCTGATAAAATCTTGTCGCTAAGTAAACACCTCCAACCTTTGATGTTCTCGCACTTGCCAAGAGATCATACGGTTAATTAATACTAACTGCACTTCCTACATCAAATTTTGCCTCCAAGCTTTCTTCAATTGCCTTAATGATGGTCATTTACAACGGAGTAATTAGTGCAAAGAAAGGCTTCCAAAGGCATTAATTACCTCGGGTACCTCAGTGATTTTCTTAAGCAGGAATCGGCCCTCTCTCCTTTCCAGCACCGTTTCTCCTACCTAGAGAGGGGGCGGGCAGACGGAGGGGGCTTTGCCCGCTCCCATTCTCTGTTCCGTTCTCATTCCCATTCCGGGTGCAGCCGCCTCGCAGCGCTCCCGTCTCCGCGCAGGGCACAGGGCTGCGCTCTCTCCGCAGACGCGCAAATCTCAGCGACGCGCAGCGCCGCTCCGTTTTTGTTACCGAGGTTTACATACTAGAAAGCAAAGTATCACCGCACGGTCGCGACAATAATGCGTTTTTTTACAGTTGTAAATCCTTGCAGGAAATCTCCTTGCGTGTGTTCCCCCCCCCCCCCCCCCCCCCCCCCCCCCCCCCACTCTCTCCACTCTCGCTGCCTCGCCAAAGAAGTATAAATTGTCAGGAGGAATTTAAGCAGCGTTTAAACAACTTCTTCTGCAAATCGGAACATCTTTCAACCAGAAATTGTATTTAAATCTGGAAAACGAAGTGCCCTTTCCCTTTAGCTATGAAAAAATAAGGTTATGAGGTATAAAAGTGATGAATTAGCCGCCGCGTTAAGCGATAATAAATCAGGCTCGGTGTGATTCGCGATCAATTCCAATTAGTCATGAATATGCTAAGTAAAGCGCAGTACACTGTTTTAGACAGTTATTTCTTCATTAAGGATCACTCAGTGATTTCTTTCACAAATGCTCTAATCTGATTTCCTTTTGATTTCCATTAGAGACAGTGAATAATGACATTTAATTTAGCCCTGCACCATAAACCCAAAGATATTTGTTGTAATTGAATTACTGCCTGCTCCTCACTACGGTCTCATAACTTTCAATTATAACCCTGACAGCTGGCTGATATGAGTTTCCAGTACAACACTAAAAATAAAAGGTTAATAAGGACTAGCTACCATAGGAGCTCCAATTTATTTACAGCAAATTTCCACACTAAATTGAAACTATATCCTTTAACAGCAAGGGACAGGCGCTTCGGAGAGGAATTAGAGAACAGATCTGAAAATATTACAGAAATCTTTCCCTTTCCCCTGCCTTTCTGGTTTTTTTACCACTTCCATCTCCTGATGGATACCACGCTCTGTTTCTTTCTTAATTAATTACCTATCTCTCCTCTTTTCCCTCTTGATAATTCTTTCCTTTCTAGCGTTATTTTCATTCACGAGAACATCCTTATAACAAATATATATATATATATATAGTCTTTCTCATAGCCTGAACCAGCGCTGCCTTTTTTTCCTCCCTCTCTCTCTCTTTTTTTTTTCTTTTTCTTTTTTTTTTTTTTCTTTTGGTGCTGTTTGAAGCTCTGCGAGCACTCGAAGCACCAATTTCCCTGCAACTCTGCACATCCTGTTAAGGTGCTGCTCAGTAATAAAGTACTTGAAAGAAAGAGTGCAGAATTCAATTACAAGTAATTTATTTTTATAGAAACAGTACATCAAGGCCTCGGAAAGATATTACAGAGCCCAAGTAAGAAGATCTGGGAAGATGACATAAGAGTTGATGTCCCCTTCAGCAAAAGTTTAATCTTTTCATTAATTTATATGGTGAGCTGAGATCAATCTTCCGGGAGGGCGCCGGCCGGCAGCGCTCAGCACCCCGCGATCCCCCGCACGCTCAGCAGCCGCTCACACCGGGGAAACACGGGCTGAGGTGGGGGAGGGGGGGGAGGGGGGGACGGACGAAGAGCCTCCAAAGCCAAAGCGTGAACGCAAACCGCCCGGCTTCGCTACTGAATTCGGGACATGCCTCCTCCAGGAGGCGGCTGTTAAAGCGAGGAGGCCGCTTGTCCCACAGAGGGGGTGCGGGAGGAACGGCCCCTGCCCACGGGCTCCCAGCGGGGCCTTAGGGACGGGGGAAGCAGCGGCCCGCTCCCCGCAGTGCTCGGGCAGCGACGGGTGCCTACGGCACCTCTGGGGCCCTGAGCGATGTCCTGGGAAACGCGCATCCCCTGCTCCCGGCGTGGTTCGTTCGTTCGGAGGGTACGGGGGGGAACTTTTTGGGGGTTTGAGGTCGGGTCTCTGAACACAGAGTTTTGGCTTAGCGAGGCGATGTCCCTCGCGGAGCCACAGGTTGGTGCCATTCATTATTCTTGGGGTGCTGGGTTTGATTACGAGACCTCTGTTGTGGAGACGCACTCCCTCCTTGCCGTCAGCTTTGGGGAGGGGGTGTATTTCCCTCGTACCCAACCGCGAACCGAGCTGAAAACAATCGCTGCCGAGGACAGAGCCCCCGAGGCTGGCGGCCCCGACGGCCCCAGAAGGCGCAGCACCCGGACCTGTTGGCAGAGCTTAGGGGGCTAATTGGTGTTTAGCTGCGTCCGGGGGGGGGGGGGGGGGGGGGGGGGGGGGGGGGGGGGGGGGGGGGGTGCGGGGTGAGGGGGGGGCTCGGCAGATGGGTGCCATGCATTCATACGCTGCGTGAGGCGGAGGGGCACCTTCCCCCCGCCCCGTTAATCCCGTCCCCGAGCACCCGGCCCCGCGCACGGCGATTGTGGTCGGAGCTTTTTTTTTTTTTCCCTTATCCTAACGGCCCCATGAAAGGAAGCAAGGGAAGAAATGAGGATTAAGAGAGAGTTAATGACGCGTTTGCAAGGGAAAGTAGGGTGATAAATGAAATAATAATAATAATAATAAAACCAATAG
The DNA here is from genome assembly GCA_035772895.1 of Perdix hodgsoniae. NCBI lineage: Eukaryota > Metazoa > Chordata > Aves > Galliformes > Phasianidae > Perdix > Perdix hodgsoniae. The sequence goes on from JAPSGF010000027.1 coordinate 2,107,070, forward strand.
CGCAGTTACCAGAGACACATCGTCACCACCACTCCCCCAGTCAATAATAATAATAATAATAGTTTAAAAAAATCATTAAATCGCGTTCCTAGGCAACGAAAGGAGCGAGTAACTGCCCTCGGGCAGGGCAGGGTGTCAGGACGGTACAGCACTCGTCTCCTCCGCCCCCAGCTCGGGACGGAGCGGGCACCGCGCTGGGATACGCCGGCAGCGAGCAGTGACGCTTCCAGACATAGAGCCTTTCTCTTACCTGCACCCTAGCTTCAGACAGTCCCAGCCTCTGGCTTAGTTCCTCCCGCATGAAGGCATCCGGGTAGTGAGTCTCATCAAAAAGTCTTTCCAGCTCGTTCAGCTGCTCTAGTGTGAAATTGGTTCTGCTTCTCCTTTGTTTCAGCTTGGTCTGGCCGTCCTCGTCCTCCGACTTCACGTCCTCCCGCTTCTCCTTGCACTCGTAGATCCCTGCGGGAGGAGATAACAACGCTGAGCCCCTCTGCACCTCTCCGCTCTCCCCCCTTCCTCCCGATCCCCACGTGCGGGGACCCCGCCGGGCGCCGGCTGCCGAGCAGCGCTGGGCCGGTTCGGGCCGCGCCGTCGGGGGTGGGCCGGGGGCCGCTGGAGGATTGAACACGGCCGATTCCCGGCAGAAAATCGAGATATTCGCTTCTGTGCATATACTTAAATTCCCTTTGCTTTCTTGAGGCCCTGCTATCTCGCGGTGGCGAAATGGGATTTCTGCTTTCCTCTTTTCTCCCGAAGTACACGGGGCTGTGTAAGCTATCGCGGTGAAGCCACGGTGGAAATGTTCTCCTCGTAACGAAACTTTCCATGGGCTGACACCGGGATCGTTTCCCCCTTACTGCCTCCCTTTCCCCCCCACCCGGCACGGCGTGAGCAAAGGGCTCAGGGCTGGAAGTATCCCCAGATCCTCCAAACACTCCCTCCTTATCCGCAGAGAGGTTTTATTTCCCTCTTTCCTCCTTATTCTCCTCAGTGCCGGGAGGCCTAAAGCCCTTATAAACGGGACTAACGGGAATGCAAGCGGTGCAGGGGGGAAGGAGGGAGGGAGGGGGTGACTGAGAAGCAGTGCCCGGGACACCCCTGCCCCGCGGGTTGTTCCAGGTCGGGTCCGTTTTCCGTCGCCAAGTGCGCACGTTTTATACACGCACACCGATAAATACACACATCCGTATACACTCACATACATAGACACGTACGTATCTACAAGCCCACACGATTAGAGCACAGCGAAATTCAGATGACCGACCGCACAGCGTCACTTCATTGACCTTCACAGACCGTCCCGAGCCGTGTCTGTGCTGAAGCAGAGCTAGCACCAGGCTGGGAGCTCTGCCTTCGCTTCTGCCCGTCCGCTCCCCGCACAGCTCTGGGAAGGGTCCGGCCCGGAGGTATCGGCTGCTCGCGCTGCATGTGAACCCCCCTGCTAGGAGCCGGGATACGGACCCAGCAAATGCCGACAACGAGAACGGGCCGCTCCCAAGAGCTGTGTCTCCTTTCGGAGATGCGGGTCTACAGCACATCCGCACTGGCTATAAAATATTAACAACACTGAAGTCACACGCAGGAATCAGTTGAAATCCGACTGCAACCTGGCGTGAATTTAAGCTGTCACAGGCACCTCCGTGCGCTCCAACTCCTCCCTTCCATCCCCACCCCCGGCCCCTCGCCATAGATGAGATTAGCTAAACACACAGCCAGGATTTCGATACACGAGGAAAAGGGGCAGTAGGAGGGAGATTTATTTTTTCACTCGTTCTCTTTTCTTTCTTTCTGTTTTTTTTATTTCTCCTTTTCTTTTTATTTTTTTCCTCCTTTTTTATTTTTTTCTCTTTCTCTCTCTGTTTTTGTTGTTGTTGTTTATTTATTTATTTACTTGTTTGTTTGTTTATTAAGATATATTTTTTTCCCCCTGCCGTATCCCGGTCTCATTTCCCATCCCTCTCCCGCTCGGTAATTCCGCTGAGGGCTCCTTGTACCGCGCAGCCCCGCTCCCGATCCCGGCAGTGCTTTGCGGGTACCGGCTGTAGCCGGAATGGGGGACGTGGGGCTGAGCCCATCTCTCCCATTTCCAAGGTGGGAAAGGAAAGGGTACGAAACCAAAGCTGGGCCTGCATATTAAGCTGCCTTTCACACCGTGTTCTACTAAACGAGATCAAACAGAAGGAAGAGGCTGAGAGGCCTCTCGCTGTTCCTCACCTATAAACCGCTTTTGTTGCCCCTCTGCCGGCAGCTCCCGGGCGGACCCACCTGTCCCACCACCCGGAGACACTTTCTCAACTTTCTATCACCCCCCCCCCCCACACACACACACACACATTCCCTTTTTAATGCTCTCCTTACGAGCGTGCCCATGATTTCAGCTCGGAAACCGCCTTTAATGTCAATTCCTTCCCGAAGCGCGGGACCGCCGCGTCCCCCCGGCCCGGCCCGGTTCAGGTGACGAGCGGGGGGCATTCGGGACGCGGGGCTCTCCCCGCACCGCAGCGCACCGACCGCCTGGAAGCACTGAACCCCGCGGGTGCGCTTTGCCCGCACCGAACCGCGCCGATGGGCGAAATGCCCCGTGCGAGGGATCGGGGGAGGCCCGAAGTTGCGGCTCTCTCCGCACGGCGCCGTGCGCGGTGCGCGGACGTACGCTGCGGTGCTCGGGGAGGGGGGGTCGGGCCCACCGAGCCGGGGCTCCGATGGCCGGGACCGGGCGGGGGGGCCCCGCTCTTACCTTCCGCCGTCCTGCCCGCGGCAAACTCCTTCAGCTTGTCCTTGTCGCTTTCTACGTGGTCCTTGAAAAGGTGTACGGGGCAATGATTGCTGCCCTCGGTCATGTCCGGCAGCGCCGAATCGGAGTTCCCAAGCTCCCTGGAGCGAGCCAACCCACTCTCCAAAACTTCCCGGTACGTGATGGTCTCCTTCTTGTTGCCGCCGCCGCCGCCGCCGCCGCTCTCTTTGCTTTTCTGGTCGAAAGATTTGGATACAAAAGCCGTGAGTTCTTCCATGGCTGCCCGCGCTGCTATCCACACGGATCCCCCGGCCTCGGCCGCGCTCCCCGCACGCAGCGTGCGGCGGAAGATGGGCTGTGCGGGGTGAGCTCACTCCCGCTGTTATTTATGCCTTTCAATTTGAGATCACACTATTTATACATGGCCACCTCCGCCCAGCCCCCCGCTCCCCGTCTGCAGCAATTACCGCCCGCTCCGTGGTCGCGGGCGGACTCCCAGCAGCGATCTCCCCCACCTCAGGCCAGCAATTGGCTTTCTTCTCGTTTCATCACCGCTTGGCATCTCCGCACCTTGATTTAGAGAGGCGAAAGGGAAAAAGAGGGAGAGAGGAGCGGGAGGGAGGGGGGGACGGAGAGAAACCCCAAACCCCCCCATCCGTCTGCGGGAAGGGAAAAGCGATCGCCCGTCTCCGAGCGGAACCGGACCGAGCCCGGCGGCGGCTGTGCTCCCGCGGCCACGGGAGCGAGACGAACAGAAAAACATTGTTCAATAAAAAAAAGGTAACGAATAAAAAAGCTGCCGAGGTGCTTTTGTCGCGCTCTTTGGGAATGCCGCCGGAATCGGCGTAATTCAATGGTCAACACCGCAACCGGCCGGGCACAACGCTGCCGTGCGCTGGGGGTGCGCGGGCCAAGAGCGGTACGTGGGGTCGGGGGAGCGAGAACGGAGGTGAGGGGGGGGGGGGGGGGGGGGGGGGGGGCGGGGGGGGGAAGCGGACACGGCGCGGTCCGTCGTGTGGTGTCAATGTCAGCGCGATGCGCGGAGGTGCCGCTGCGGGAAACGCGTGTGTGTGGCTGCGGAGCTGTCCTGCTGCGTGCGTGCGGGGCGGTGTGTTAGCACGGGAGTTCGTACATGGCAAATGGAGCGCGACATCGTCTGCCTCTCTCCCTTTTTTTTTTTTTTTTTTTCTTTCCTTTTTAATGTATATATTTTTTCTTTTCTTTTTCTTTTTTTAACGGCACCCACCCCGCCGGTTTTAAGCACGGACCCGGCTCGCTTTCGGGATTCTGCCCTAGTTCCGTTCGGTGCCCACGTCCCCCAGCCCCGGGGCAGCCCCACGCCGCCTCCCCGCGCTGCCCCTGTGCGGAGGTTCTGGCCCGAGCGCGGAGCCTCGGTCCTTTTTCGGGGAGAGCGCCGGGAATGAGCGCGGCGTTAAAGCCCCACTGATACGCGTAATGAATCCGAAGGAACCCGCGGCAGCAGAGTTAACACCTCCGCGGGAGGAGGGGGGAAATAATCGAGGAAGCAATTAATAAAGGGCTTTAAAAAATCAATTTCCCCCTGCGCGAATTGGAAGTGATGATGGAGGGGACAGGGATGGATCGCTGGGTGTCGGTAGCGAGAGTTGTTGTGCCTCTGTGCCAGAGCTGGCGGAGGGGCCGCGGACGCCGAGCATCGTGACACGCGGAGCTGTCAGCGCGAACGCTCCGTACGCATCGCATGGCCCCGCATTAATAATACGGGCAAACGGGAGACGTGGGAGCAACGTCTTAAAGAAAAAAAAGAAAAAGAAAAAAAAAAAAAGAGGATTCCGGAGCCACACTCAGCCATGTGCCTGACGTGCCTGCATCGGAGCTTATGCTTATGCTCGGCGATGTTCACTGCACTTCGGCTGCCAGAGTTTGCCCTCCCCGGACCGTTCTCCCAGTTCCCAGCCTCGCGCCCTTCTGCTACGCCTGTGGCTCCCGTCCTCGAGGACCAGGACAAACCCACCCCTCAACTCCCCTCAAAAAACAGCTGCCAGAGGGAGGGAAGCCCCGTGGCACTCCCGTTTCTCCTGCCCCCCGGGACAGCCGTTTCCCTCCCCCTTCCCCCCCGCCCCGGCTCCGGCAGCGCGGAAAATGGGAAGCCCGACGGCACCGACGGCTGCGTGGAGGCGGCCTGTTAGGGAGCACGGGAGTGAGGACACCCGCCTCAGGGTCTCTCCCAATGCAAAATAGGAAACAAAGCATCGGAAAGGGAAAGGATGAAAAAAAGTGGGGGGAAAAAAATAAATAAAAAGAAGCAGTACAGATCGCAGCTCCTCCCCCTTGGGGATCCAGCCGACGGCCCACGCAGGGGCGCGGAGGTTTCCGGACCCGTCCCGTCGCAGGTGGGGAGCGGCCCCTCCCGCAGCGTGCGGGCAGCGAGGGCACGAAGAGGAGTGCGGATGAAGGTGAGGGTACTTTGGAGCCCGTCACAAACTTTGGCTGCGGATGCGAGGGGGAATGGCGCTCGGTGCCGCTCTGATAACGGACTGGGGGGGAGAGGTGGGCTGGGGGAGGAGGAAGCAAGGAGGCAGAGGGAGGGAAGGAGGAAGCTGCCGTCCAAAACCCGTTCCCTGCAGGCACGGAGCTCCTGGGACACTGTCGCAAAACTACTTCTCCTCCGCGGGGAACACATCCTGGCACCCTATGGAGCACCCGGACCCCATCCTTTCCTCCCAGCACGGCCTCATAGAGCTCCGCGCCACCAACTCCCACACTCCACCCCCTTCCAATCCCTCCCCGGAGCTCAGCGTTGATCCCTTCCCTCCCCCAATTTCCACCCCATTTTTCCCCCCTTTCCCCATCCTCCTTCCTCCGGCTCCACGGGACTGAACACCCCGCAAAGCAATCCCCCTTCCCCCGCCGCCCATACCCCGAAAGCACCCCGCACCCCGATCCCCGCCCCGGGCGTTCTCAACCCGGCGCCGGCAGCGCTCGGGGCAGCATAAAGCGGCACTGTGCGCGCTTTGCCCGGCGGGGATCGTCCCCGCATCCCGTGCCACCGAAGAGCGCTTATTTCGCCTAATATCCATATATTGGTCGGGTTTTGTTCCCCCTGCAAAGGGACCCTTTGACCGTGAGGGGCTTTCTCCGAGCGAAACGAGGGGGATCATTCTGAATGAGTGTCAGCGTTGCCTCAGCTTTAAGCATTTCCAAAGCAAAGCGTTGGATTTCATATTTCTAAGAGGAATTTACGTTTGTACATTGACTCACGGCGTGACGTAGAGCGGAGCCGATTCCCTCCCCCCCCCCCCCCCCTCCCCCCCCCCCTCCTCTTATCCCCCCCATTCAGCTGATTTCGGTCGGAATGGGGCAAATAAGCCAACAGCGAAATCCCCGCTCGGAACCGCGCGGTAAGGAGCGCTGCGCAGGGAGCGCCGCTCGGAACACAGAGCAGAGCTCTCTCCTCCACCGCATCCCTCTGCCCCCCCTTCTCCCTCCCGTGATTAATTCCGGGGCTGTAATCATGGACATCGCACATCAAACCCTCCCGCCCGCTCTACGGACTCCCGCAGGTTTTTATTGGTTTACATGAAAGCGAGTAAACATCTTTCCGAGGCTGCCCTTTCAATCGGGCTCCATTTCCAGGGCGCATCATTGCGAGGACAATTTGTTTTAATAATAAGAATGGATGCGGCGTTAATGGGTTTCAATTTGTGTTTAGGAAAAAAAAAAAAAAAAAAAAAAAGAAGGAAAGCATTAAATATTTATCAGTATCGATCGAGGGGGTCAGGATTTTACAGCCGTCCTCGCACATTTCATGATAGGATTATTTTCCTTTTTTCTTTCTTTCTTTCTTTCTTTCTTTCTTTCTTTCTTTCTTTCTTTCTTTCTTTCTTTCTTTCTTTCTTTCTTTCTTTCTTTCTTTCTTTCTTTCTTTCTTTCTTTCTTTCTTTCTTTCTTTCTTTCTTTCTTTCTTTCTTTCTTTCTTTCTTTCTTTCTTTCTTTCTTTCTTTCCTTTCAGGAACCTGTGCCGCGTTCCCTTTTTCTGCTGTTTATTGATTTCCGCGAGGTCCGTCTCTGAGAGGAGGGCTAATAGATTTACATTCAGATGGTCCCTCTGTCCCGGTGGTGGGTGGCTGCCACGGACCCACCCGTCAGTGGCATTAACGCGGGCAGGGGCTGCTCTTCCGCCACCAGTGCGCCTCTTCTTCGCCTCGCTGCCACCTGAAAGATTTCTTTGGGGGCCGTAAAATGGCCCACGGGGGGGGGGGGGGGGG